>JACEVL010000016.1:844879-1154528 GCA_020284085.1 Aporrectodea caliginosa
GAGCTAGTGGTGTGGTGTCAGTCGTGTCGGCGGGAGGCTGGAGCCCATTCCCTGTCGCCTCGGCCAGCCACTGGCAGCCCAGAGCCGACGGAGAACACAGAGCGCTGACTAATGACAGTCCGCGAACGGGGTAGAAGGACGGAGGCATGTACCGCTGAACGAAGAAAGCAGCGACGCTGGACGACTGTGGAAGGGCGGCAGAGTTCTCGCTGGTAACCTTAGCCTACGGGGAGCCAGGCCTTCAATGGTTAGACAGGCCTATCGAATTTCCACCCGCGATTAACTGACCCAGTACGTCTTTCTCCCTATTAATATCCCCCACTCTCTGAAAGCCCACGCACGGATATAGATTTACGTAGTATATATATATGATGAACCTTGCACAACTAAGGGTAGAGATCCTGAGTGGCCGAGTGGGTTGGTAGCCCGCTCTCGCCACGCCGGCGGCCCGGGTTCGATTCCTGGTCGGTCGGTTTATCAGAGATTAATTTCTCGGATCTTTACTGCGGGTGGCTCGGTCGCAATATAAACGTGGAGTAGCCTACTTTAGTTTTCAGGTCTAAAGGGTTAGGCTTCTAGTATGCATGAGACTCTGTGTGTAGTCGACATAGGCATACTAACCTTTTCTAAGACCACAACCAGCCTTAGAGGCCTACAGCTAGGTAACGTTGAGCAAGTAGGAGTTCAAACACTTTGACAACCATGATGTGCTTTAACAGTAAGATTTAATCCCATTCGACAAAAGCACATTATGTTGTCGCTAGCACGGGTTCGAATGCGAGCAGCTATAACTATAGAAATTTTTATGGAAGGGAGAGAAGATAGGAAGAGAAGAGCAGTCCCTTAAGCTAGCCCTGAGGCAGCCATGGTTATGAAGTGCTAGCGACTTAATTTTCTTAGCCTGAGCATATTAGGGGAGGTGGCCAATCATCTCCCTCACCGTCTCATCTACCCACCGACAGTGAACGGTCAGTGTACTCATCATAGCTGAGTTGGCTAGAGGGTGCTGGTGGAACAGAAATCTCGAATCACAATACTCTTTACGACATCGTCCTCACAACCGTGAAATTCCACGTTCTGACCTCCTCACTAGAAAGGGATTCATTACCAGGATGCCTTTCACTTGTTATCATGTTTTAGAACTTTACTATTCAATATTATTACTATACATTATTAGTACTTCTATGTGTAATTTTACATTCTGTTTCGATGTCCCATTGTGCGTTTGCTAATGGAGTAAAACAGCTACACACTCACTCACTCACTCACTCACTCACTCACTCACTCACTCACTCACTCACTCACTCACTCACTCACTCACTCACTCACTCACTCACTCACTCACTCACTCACTCACTCACTCACTCACTCACTCACTCACTCTATCGAACACCCCAGAGGGAGAGAATACAAGAATAAAGTTATTAAAATTAAGCATTCACTTTTAGTACTATCATTCCGTACGGACCTTTTCACAGCGTAACTTACGGGTGAATCGGATATTGAATAGGATATTGCAGTAGAAAAGCTCACTGCTCTCGATGATTCCCGGATTCTATATGAATGGATCACAGCTATAGTTGGAAGCAAGCCCCGACCAAATTCTATGCATTCTGTGACTTGTTTTAACGTCATTCAGTGCTACGCTTAGATTTGTCAAGTGCTTTAACTTGTTCTTATATATAATCTGACTTCTCTTTTCTTGCCTCTCAGATTTTTGACCAGGCTTCTGAAACTGTTTTTACCATGATTTCACTCGAAGTGGTGTCGATCGAAGTATTAAAAAAATACTTGTAATAGGCCTACAATAATTGTGGGTGTAGTTAGCTTCAATCTGCTTAATGCACTATGTCACGGCGAAGCATAGTGTTGGCTATTTATGGTAACTGCTACAGTTGTAAAAAGGATCATGGCTAGTCCTAAATCATGTTTAACAGCGTAAACCATGCAGTGTGGTTAATTTTTATTAGAACCAAAAGTAGGCCTACTCATTGTCTGTAAACGCGGATGGCGATCATTACTGCATGCCGTGCGTACTGCCTCACCGCGGTGGTAGAGAAGCAGATGACCTTTGTTTCATGATTCGATATAGAATCTTTGGAATCTTCCATTTCCGATTTCCGCTCTTCCATGTGGCGTGATTATCAGCATTTAAAGAGGAAATATCGCAGATTGGTAAGTTATTTGCTCTTTATTTAACTGTCTATTTGTTAATTTGAAATGCGCAATGCAGTATGATATTATGTTTAGGACGTAGAGTAATTATGAAGCAACATTACCAATTGATCGACATGTTTTAAATGGATACGTGATCGAACACGCTAGCAAACACGTGCTTGGATTAGGGTCAACCCGAATCCCCGAAAACGCTGAAAATAGACAAAAGCCCCATTTCCCGAAAACAGTTTTCTAGAAAGGGCCAAACTCCCGAAAGCTATTCAGAGTTAAATTGTAAACATAACATGGACCTAGCGTGGCCTTGATCTACTGCCTATTCAAATGTTTATTTTTTAATTAGCCAGTGCGTTTTTAATTATATAATTATAAACCGACCGACCGGGAAGCGAACCCGGGGCGCCGGCGTAGTGAGCGGGCTACCAACCCACTCGGCCACTCAGGATCCTTGTAATAAGTTGGTTACCAAATAAACATGTAATGTTATGTTATGTAGAATTTTGAGAAACAGTGTAAGGAAATTATCAACTAGTCTCACTGCTTGGAGTAACTTATATGTACAGTTCTATAATTATACTTCAGATAAATCCCACATCACATCATACATTGTTAAAGATTTTTTGTACATCTGTACCCCTAAGCAAATTTGGTTATATAACGAGTACACTGACCATAATACACTGTTGGTAGGAAGATCAGATGCCGTCATATTCCAAAGCTATGAAAAATGAAGTCACTAAAGCAGTCCCTTAAGGGACTGAGTGCCCTTCTTCACTATGAATGGACTTCTGTGCACGAGGTTTGTGTTATTTAGATCAATTTATTATTTGATTGTAGACTAATGCCTGATCTGCGGTGAGAATGCTGTGCCACGTACCAAGAAACAGATTTCAGAAACCGATGCAGCCAAACCGTTGTCGAATTGTTCTTGTAAGTGAGAAGATTGTTATTTTCCAGAGATGTTTCAAGTACTTAGGTTTCAAATACAAGTACTAAATTTTCAGGTTCAAGCACTAAGTTTTCAAGTACAAGTATGATTACATAATTAAAAGTGCTTTGGTCTCAAGTACTAGTACAACTACTTAGGTTATAATGCAAATGCACATGGCTGCCGCAAGAACAAGGAGATTTTTCTTTGACAATTAAGGCAAAATCTTCAACAGAGGCATGTTTACAGAAAATGGGGCCCTAGGCTTAAACATTTTTGGGGCCCTTATGAACTTGTAGACTGAGAGTCTGAAGCTGTAGTGGTGCTTAGCCTATCATGCGCATAAACCCATGAAGTTGGACTTGAAGCCGTTTGTTTGAGTGTTATGAACACTGTAATTATGATTAGTTACCGAAGCTATTTTCAAGGAATGTGAAGTTATTTGATTTTAGTTTAAAAAACGCTAGAAAAATAATTATGTGTACAGTAATCGTTTGTTGTAATGCAGTGCAACAATGCAACAAAGCGTCCTCTCAGATCCTCTGACCGGCTTGACCTTTTTGTTCCCCGTGTTAGGACCACAATGGCTCAATCCAGATCTTTTGTGTGCATAGGTCCCTCTCTATGGAATCGACTTCCTCCTTCTACCCTCTACAATCCTCTGGTAGCATCTCTACCCCTTTCTCTCACCTGAAAACCTTCCTTTTTCCTCAGAGTACCTCGCACTGGGAGCGCTTCTGAAAGGCTTATGCTATGAGAAGTGCTTTATAAATAATCAAATACAATACAATAATATAATAGATAGCCTAATATAAGAAATGCTTGAAAAATTTGAATTCTGTGAAATTGAATCGGTGTTACTTTTTAACAACTAGTCACAGTGTAATAGAATAGAAGAGAAAGTTTTATTTGCGAAACATGTGAATGCAGACTTAAAGTAATTATATTCACCGCTTACTCATCCCAACTATAAGGGCTTTATTTCTGCATTTGAGCCTACCAAAATGATAAACTTCTTGGTCAAAGTTTGTCTTCTTTGCTTCAGCAGATACGATGCAGGGCAAAGGTAAACTACCTAGCGGATTTTGATCGATGAAACTTCTGATATAGTTTTTCATTCTTTTAAGTATAGAAAACTATCGTTCTCCATAAGCATTACTTATGGTACCGTAAGGTAAATGCGCAAAAAATTTCCACAATTGAAAATGTGGATTGTAGACCACGCATAGGCCTGCCACGAGTTGATTCATAGGCCTATCGATGGAATTTGTGATGTTTCCATGTTTGGCGAGGATCATAAAATGCCAAGTTCATCCTCAAACATGTCACAGTCAATATCAGGGCCTCAACGCCTTGGGATTTTTCTAGGAAATTTTTTGGGAAGGACTTGGGATTTCTGAAAAGGGAGAGTGGATGCACTGGTTATTTTTTACACAAAAATGAATTATTGCCCAAATGAACAAAGCAGTTATAAATTGAAATAATATATTTTTACGTGAATGACAAGCTGTAAAAATAGAAAAATATTTAAAATAATTCAAATATTACAAATGCTATTTTTTATTCTTGAAAAAAAATTCATTCGTTTGGGGCCCTCCAAGATTTGGGGGCCGTAGGCGCGCGCCTAGTGCGCCTACTGGTGAACGCGCCTCTGATCTTCAATGCATTTAGAAATTTAAGAGAGCCGCTGCCTGATAGTAGTCTACGAGTGAGGGATTAGTAGTTGAGATTGATCAGCCAGTCAGAGAGCAGAACTATGCTGCACACGGCAGCACACCTGAGGTGGGGCAGCAGAGTTCTGGCAGGTACAGGAGAACATAAACACACACATATATGTTTAAATGTAATGAATATTTGATGTATGGTACATGCTTAAGTATATGTTTGTGTAATGGAATTGAAATAACTAAAAAAATAATTACCTCAGAAAAAAGTTAATTCATGATCTACTGTGTACTCACTTCTTAATAAACTCATCTTTTTTCACTTGTAAAAACTCTTTCTATGACATCATTCTTACACCTCTTCTAAAAATTGCTTTTGATGTTCTCGGTTCAATCAGTATAGCAATGATTAACTTCTTATTGGGCAAAGCATCTGATTTATAATTTGTTTTGAACTTTTTTTGCCATTGTAGGAGCCGTAGAAGCACGAAGTTTGCCAGTCACTGACAATGAAGTCCGACTTAAATGTGCTGCATTCTTTACAAACTCTCATGACAGAAAAGGAAAATCAACATAGACTGACAGACAGCATGTTCGACAGTGGCTAGTACAGCACTGTAACTTTGAGGCACCTTTCCCATCAAATTCGTATATAGGTCACAGGATTGCTTGCAAGAGTGAACATATATTTTTTTCTTGCCTGTGTCATTCTTGTCCTGAACGGTTTGCCAGACCCCTTTTGATTGGCGTTAATGACCTCTCCATCAATTTCTGTTTTGTAGCTGTGAAACTATGTCAACATGACATTGAAAGATCGATAAGTGCCTTATCGTTTCAATGCTATTAAGTTGTATCACTAACATTTATTGGTGAACAATAATTAGAATCGTCTGAGTTACTTAACTGATTGCTTTTTAATTTGTGGGTACTGTGCATTAATAGGTGTAACATTTCGCTGCATATTGTGTTATCACCTTTGTCAGTATATTTCACGGTTAAGCTTCTGAATAGGCTTCTTGAAGAGTCACTATAGAAATTTCCTGAATGAATAAATTAGACGTTGAGTGATGAATTTGTGGGGTGTGTACTTTACTATATAAAACCAGACTGGTCAAGAAAGCATCAGAGTATAGTTCTTGACCTTATTAATGTTTATGTGAACTGAGATGTGATAAAGGTGCCGGTTTGATGGCATAGAACCTGAACAACTGTTATATGCACACCTAATGGCTAAATCTTTGCTAACTTTACTGTTTAACAGCAAATTGCATTATGGATATGTACCAAGTATCTTGGTGGATGCAAAATCACTTTCGAGTTGGATTACAGCATTATGCTGATGATTCTCAGCTTTTCATTGCTTTGTCACCAAGGGATCAGTCCAGCAAAGTAATGGTCTCTTCAGTGCATGCATGGTTCTGCTTCAACGGTCTAGACATGAACCTGATCCTAATTCAACTTCAACTTTCATTGCCTGGGCGTTATCCAAACTCCTAATCTGAGGCAGTCATGTTTGGCTTATGCTAATGACTGCACTCTTGCCATTCTCATTCTAGCTTTGACCTTGATGGTACTGTTTTTTTCTACTGTCCAAGACTCTAAACACTTGAGTCACTATGAACAGCTATCTCATTCCAATCCCACATAACAAACCTTTGCAAATCTTGTTTCTATCACATCAGAGCAATAAGTCACAAGGTCAGCTTTACCAGATATGTCACAGACTATAGGCTGCTCTCTTGACTGCTCTTACCTTGATTGTGCCAACTCTCATGTTTGTAGGCATATCAGACCTTCAAGTCAACAGGCTTCAACGCATCCACAATTCTCTGGCTCGGTCCACTACAATGGCTTCTTGTTGAATTCGGAATAAGATTGAAACTGACCTGTCTGACCTATAAAACCCTCACAACGAGCACTCCTATCTACCTGCAACCACTAGTTTCTCCTTGCATCCTGCCCTGCAGGCTGCCATCTTCGGTTGCGGATCTTAAAATTGGTTGAGCCTAGATGTAGAACAGTTACGGGTCCTCGTGCATTCAGTGTCGATACCCCCAGGGTATGAAATTGACTACCAATGTTATCCATTGCTCGGACTGCTTTTCTTCTTTCAAGAAAAGTCTCAGAACTCACATTTCTCATTGACTTTGAAACAGGTGGATATCTAACTGAACCTAGCAAATGACTAACCGTGCCACCCTATTTGCATTACTGTGTGCATTAAAAATGTTTATAATAATAATTAATTCCTCTTGTGCAAAAGAATATTGGTTATCTATCACATAGTAGCAACTACCATGATATAACACTTCTAATATTGCAACGTTGTTTGAGATGTACCTTTTTTAGCTGTATAGCAGTTATCTGTATTAATCTTACCTTAAGTCTGAATTTAAGAAGAAAACTGGTTGTGTAATTTATATTTTATATAGTTAGATCTATTGTTTAGTACTTCATAAAGCATGGTTTCACATTTAATGTCTGCTTACTAGATATATCGAAAGCCTTTTTCACAAGGTAAAATCATCATGGTTTGTATTAGAAGTTATTGAAGAGGAATATTCCGCACAGATTTTTGATACACTGGTGTAATAGATGGATGCAACTGTCAGATGGAATGGTGTATTTTCTAGAATATGCAATTTAGGTTGCTGTGTCAGACAAAGAGGTGTTGTCCCCTTGCTGTTTATGTGGATGCTGATTGCTGATACGGTTTATCTGACCGAGAATGTCCTCTATTTAGAAATAATTGTCACGTGCAAACTAGAAGCACACTACATGTATTTGGATAAGAAGTTCAGCATCACAAAAACCATAGTGCTTAGCTTAGGATAGTTGCTGCACATAAATATTTGTATGAGCGTTTGGCCATTACTTGTTTGAGTTTGCCATTTGCTGAAAAGCAAACTACTTGTCATTTTGACTACAAAAGACAGTTTAAACTGAGGATCAGTGAAATAATTTGAAAATTTTACAAGTCTGTTAATGGTATCTCTAAATCTAAAGAATGCATGGATAAAATTGTTTGGTTGCACTTATTTGATGCTCATTGAGAGCCACTACTCGTCTTTGCATGTTAACATGTTTTATATACCAAAAGTAAGCATGCAAGGTTGACAAATACATGGAACAGAATAGTTTGGAGGGTTTTGAAAGTAAATGACACAAATGAATGATGGACATTTTATGTATGTTGGTTGTTTACCGATTCTGACTGAGAATTGATGTTAGGCAGTATTGTGCAAGTTAATCTACAGTAATAACACCGTACTAACAGCTGCATGCATTGTTCGCACAACGACAGAATGATACGTTATGAGAGCTATGAGATGTTGCAAAATTGTAACAGTGACTTCAGAGCAAATGTTTATGAAAGACGTTTACTTCTCAGTTGAGCTGCTTATTTTTTTTCATTGTATGTGTTACTTTTGTGCTGCCCATTTGTCATGAATAAAGTTTATATACATATATTTTGACATGGAAAGTTTGACAGGATTATAGAATGCAGATGTTCTACTGATGTGCATTCAACTTGGAAAGTACATCAGCAGACCATCTGTGTTCTACATGGTGTGCACATAATGTAGATGTCCTGATTACTTATGCAGGTATATGGATACTAAATAGACCACAGGTGGTTTACTGGTGAGCATTCTGTTTGAAATGCAGATTGGTAAACCAACCGTCTGGGATCTATATGGCCTGCAACAGAGATTACATATGGGATGCAGATTGGTAAACTAGCTGTTTACATATAGACAACATATAGATTGCATATGAAATACAGATTGATAGACCATATGGAATCTATATGTCATACATATGGTGTAGATAAGTCGGTTACATATAGACAACATATAGATTGCATATGAAATACAGATTGATAGACAATCTGGAATCTATATGTCATACATATGGTGTAGATAAGTCGGTTACATATAGACAACATATAGATTGCATATGAAATACAGATTGATAGACAATCTGGAATCTATATGTCATACATATGGTGTAGATAAGTCGGTTACATATAGACAACATATAGATTGCATATGAAATACAGATTGATTGACCATCTGGAATCTATATGTCATACATATGGTGTAGATAAGTCGGTTACATATAGACAACATATAGATTGCATATGAAATACAGATTGATTGACCATCTGGAATCTATATGTCATACATATGGTGTAGATAAGTCGGTTACATATAGACAACATATAGATTGCATATGAAATACAGATTGATTGACCATCTGGAATCTATATGTCATACATATGGTGTAGATAAGTCGGTTACATATAGATTGCATATGAAATACAGATTGATTGACCATCTGGAATCTATATGTCATACATATGGTGTAGATAAGTCGGTTGCATATAGACAACATATAGATTGCATATGAAATACAGATTGATTGACCATCTGGAATCTATATGTCATACATATGGTGTAGATAAGTCGGTTACATATAGACAACATATAGATTGCATATGAAATACAGATTGATTGACCATCTGGAATCTATATGTCATACATATGGTTTAGATAACCTCCTACCATATGTATGCCATATCGATGCTGTATCAAGCCCAGATGACTTTCACATATGCAATCAATATGGGCTATCGGGTGCAAACCAGATGAATCTAGGGATCATTACCATATGGGATCGCATATGATGCCCATATGGGCACCATATGCCATTGTTGTTGGGGATGACATTTCTGTTCGTTTATTGTATTAATAATGTCGCCAAATTGATCTAGTCAATGTTTCTGTTTTATTCTCTGTGTATACAAATTATAGTCTTTGATAGTCAACATGGTCAATTTGCATAAAGATTCAATCAAATGGTATTTTAAACGACAGCAGCACCGTTTGAGGCCATTCATTATTAATACTTATTAATACTGTTAGGCCTATTATTGTGTATGTTTTTAATATGTAGGCCTACGGGATTCTTGCCTAAATAAATTTGTCTAATGCTGCACTTTATGGGCCAGATTGGAACCTGGGCCCCTGAATGATTGAAATGACAAGATCTCCCAAATCGTGTTAGTCCGACTCTGCCATACGTGGGCCCTACAAGAAAAGAGCCACCTAGCGATTTTTGCCCGATTAACCAAAAATTTTATTCCTTCAAGTAGGCAACATCACAACATCACAAATAGATTATAGAATCGCCAACAAAAAGCAAAGGGTCAGAAACCCTTAATTCACTTAACAATAGGCGCCATACAGAGTTTACGTCATAATTAACTACAAAACAGTACGTATAGTTGTCCTACAAAGTGATACGATACGATGCCATATAATGCCGTATAGAGCTTCGAAACTGAAGATGAGTGATTCAGACATAATGGTGTTTGTTTGATTAAGCTGGTTCCCTTAATTTTATGGAGCTGAAGAAACGCGGTAGACTTTTCGATGTATGGTTAGGTGCATATAGATTCCTTAGGTTAGGTGTTAGGCGTAATTATTGTGGATGCCTCGGTTTTGTCATAAGACGGTTAATTTATAAACATGTAGCCATCCTCAATCTTATGAGGTGCGATGGTTTAGTGGTTAGCGTGTCGGACTCTCAACCTGTTGGTCCGAAGTTGAAATCTCCGCTAACACAAAAAAATTTCAATATTTCTGTCCCATCTATGCGCCAGAGTGTGGTCTGGTTTAAGATGAGTACGCTGACTGCTCAATGCGCATTAACAATTTATTCTAAGCTACACACAATTTTAATTTAAAATAAAATTATAATTTGTATCGTAACTTAAATTATTTTGCCTTTTACTCTGCAATTACAATACAGGCTAACATCACACTGCAGTTGAAGATATTTGTTGAATTTTCCATAGGTTATGGTGGAATATACATGGATGCTGACGTCCTGGTTGTCAAGTCGTTTACTCCACTTCGTCGATTTCCTTTCGTGATAGGCCGTGAAACCCCTTACGCCCTTTGTAATGGGATAATGCTCGCCGAAAGAGGAGCTCCTTTTCTTCGACTCCTACTCGAACAATACCACTCATACTTGGGTCCTAAGGAACCCTGGCCCGTGTTGTCAGTTCTCAACGCTCATAAGCTAGCTAGTCTCTATCCACACCTGGTTCACGTAGAAGAGACGTCTCTGGATCGACCAAACTGGAGCGAGAAGGAACAGATCTACGACGGAATGTACAACTGGACACAGAATTACGCAGTCCATCTGTGGATGAGACTCTGGCCAAGGAAAAAGCGACCGAATGGAGTCGAGGACATTCTGAAGAGAAACACGACATTCGCAGAAATTGCCAGACTCGCAATATTTGGCTCACACGAAATCAGAAACAGTACCACGAATACAACATTTCGTCTAATTAAAAAATTGTAACTAACTAAAATTTAGTGCTAGTGCCCGTTGCACTTATGATCGGCTGCGTGAAAATCAGAACAGCCAATTTTCCGGTATAGAAAATGGAGAATAGCGGACATAATGCATTGGGGTCCAAAATTACAGGAAGGAAAAAAGGAAGGAAAAGAAGCATCAAAATTCATTTAATATCTTGAAATTGACACAGTTGGTCTAGTGACTTCTTCTGTGACAATGAAACTGATGAAAAATGGCTGTCATTTTATAGTTTCAGTACAGATAGACAAAAAAGTTAAGCTCTGAGCCAAAGGGGTCCATATGAGACCCATATTCTCACGTGGAAGTCATATAGGTCCATATTATAATAGGTCCAGATAAATGTTAATAGGTATGCTGGCAGCCCAGGCAGAGTGTAATCGCGGAAACTACACGTAAGCTTTTTGTTCATCTGCATATACATACATACATACATACATACATACATACATACATACATAGATAAGTGTATCCATGCGTACATGCCTAATTGCCTATGCATATACATATAGATATATATGCTTAGATGCATATAGGCATAATAAAGACTGTCTGTCTGTCTGTCTGTATGTCTGTCTGTGTGACTGACTGACTGACTGACTGACTGACTGACTGACTGACTGACTGACTGACTGACTGACTGACTGACTGACTGACTGACTGACTGACTGACTGACTGACTGACTGATCGTTGCTCACTCACTCAGTCAAATTTTTAATTTTTTTCATAACTTGGTAGAATTAGTTATATTTCAAATATTTTATTTGTTGCTAATATAATCGTCGAACAATGATACTTACAGTTACCGTCAGTTACAGCATGTTATACAATAGATAAAGTCCTGGTCGATGTAAAAAGTGACGTCTCATTGATTCTGACGCACTTACTTTCTTATTAAAATGTAGCTGCAGCTGACTTGGTAATTACAGTCTTGTCAGCGCGAACGCTTGTGAATTCATCTTCTGCATCTAGGCTATGAGCATCAGTGCGGCGTCTGCAACTGACAGTTTCGTGTCGAGAGCCATGTAACCCGTAAGCTAAAGGTACCACGTATCTGAGGAACGCTGTGAATTGGGACACGAACAGGCCGAGGTCAATGGCAATACATGTCAGGTAAGCAATTTAACCTGTCCTAAATCTGTCAACCAAATCGCCACCATTTACGTTCACACAATCTGCCAACATTTCAATCAATCCTCCACCGAACTACACAATGGAAATGTCAAACAATCTACGACCGTATCACACAATCTACGACCGTATCACACAATGTATACGACCGTATCACACAATCGACCACCATGTCAAACAATCAGCGACTGTATCACGACGACCATACGGAACATACATGCGTATGGTAAAAGGTCTCGTAGAGGACAGTTTCTTGTCTCTTTGTGCTTCACCGATTCTAGCGGCTGTTATAATGTGGATACCTTGCATCGAGACCGAAGACGTTCTGAACCCACGATTCTTCAAGAAGACATATCACTCTGTCTATTCCTATACGCCCTATGCACCGGAAGAAGAGATGGAGAAGAAGAATGAAGATAAATAGGAGTTTGAAAGGGTGTAGATTTAAAAAATAAAGTAAAAATACCACGAAGTTCCCACTGGCATGAAGTATTTAGCTACTTGGCCGATGCGCTTCGAGAATTAAGTCGGTGCGTTCCTGGGTGATTTACAGATGAAATATCGTCTTTCTGCTTCAGATACGCCTCAACGAATTCGATTTCAGAGATAGGGCCCACTCTTTTGCGAGGTCGATAGACGGGTTGATTCCAGATTATCAAGAGATAAAGGTCGTGCGAAACATGGGAACGACTTGCACGCATCACCGAAAGTGAGTCTGCTTCGAAGTTTGACGTACGAAAGATGGCCTGTGTCCGCGTAGTGGGAAGCGCTTATTCAGGTCTGTGTGAAACAAAGGATCAGCGCAACAGAGGTTTACCCTGTTCGTACTGTTTGAAGGAATCGATTCTGTCCAAGCACTTATATCAAGAGATTATACAGAGAGAGAGAGATGCTTTGCCAGATTCCATTGAATGAGAGAAGTATCAATTATAATATTGATACGATAAACAGGTTTTGAAAATGACTAAAATTTGGAGATGATGTATACACGCCTCTGAAGACATACTAAAAATAAGAGTTCAAGCACTGGAAGTAATTACTCCGACAGGAATTATCTTAGGCTAACCAGACAGTCCCTATGTCACACTGTTGAAATGCATGGTTAAGTAATTAGGCCTACGTGTGCAATTAAGCAGGTAGTATATTGTCTGGTACAGGGCACTGTAAACACGCATTATAAGTTATGGGAGGTAGGTGGACGGAAACAAAATGAGAGTCAGCCGATTCGCATCATGGATGAGAATGATCAAATTACACTCAGACACATTGCAAGCAGCTTTGAAAGGAAGGACTGAAGCGATGTCAATAAGGACCGCTTCTCTTAACTCGGCCTCGTCGCTTCGATTTAAACTGTTGCTTTGAGGTAGGCCTACCTAAAATTGAAATGAACCCACTATACGGTCACAGATATTATTGTCAATTTCTCCAAGGTGACTTCGTAGTGTTCGTAGTAGGACGGTTCAATCAGGTGGTATCCTGGTCCTGCGCAAGAATGGCTGGTAGGCATTGTTGGCATCACAAGTCAACCATCAGGCCTACAGACGTGGTCCCTTTCATTCCCCTGATGCTCTGATATTGCACAGAGAACATTCCAGATGTTTGGAATTTCGCAAGATGTTAGCGACAGGAATGAAAACAAACCAGGTTGCAGGAAAAAGGACACATCTGATTAAATGGTTCTCAAGGCGATAATTCATTCATTCATTCATTCATTCCAAAGATTTATTTAGCGCCCCTTCAAGATTCATACTCAGAGGCGCTCCCTGCGCTATTCTAAATGATGTCAGAGTCAATATGACCAGGCAGTCAATCTAAAACGAACACAACTCGAATAACAGATGACTATAAGGTCCCGCAAACACGAAGAGCCCAGCCAACGGATTCTCATCCAGAGCTGATGGTTGGCACGTTATTTGAAGTTCCTGGCCGCGATAACGTCGAATAAGAGGAATGACGACAGGCCACGAGGGTCTCAACACACGCACCTCGACACCATGGCAGTTCCTCTCAGACGGTAGAAGACGTTGCGTCCGTGCATCGCTCTGGCACTGGATCTGCAGAGGACGACATTCTTAGTAGTCGAATAGTGTCACCGATGACAGAATTAATTAGTTATAATAGTTGGTCTCCAATTAGCATAAAAGGATTATGTTTCAACACATTATTTACTTTACTTTAAAATAAATTATTTTTTAAGTTGGCGAATTTTGTAATGCGCGGCAAAACACCTAAGGAATATTAATGAACACTTTATTACCCCCGAAGGCAGAAATAAATAAATCAAATGTCACAGCAGTACGATGTAGGCCTACACGCGCAATGCTGTTTAACAAAATGTCAAAGCACTAACTGCGTAAATGTTCGTGTCATTTATGAAACTTGATTTATCATTCAAGATGACGGCGAGTTCAGAATCACAAAGAAAATTCTCACCTAAGTAACACCATAAAATCCTGGAGAAAGTTAGATGTAGAGTGAGCTATAGTCGCCCATCGAACATCATGCGACGCTTCTTCATAGTGTGATATAAATTAATTATGTCAGAGAAATTTGGGGAGGGGTTTGGAAAAGTTTGACAATTATTGACAACAGGGGGGTGTAAACCGGTGTATTCAATACAAACTGACCTCAACATAGCAACAAATGGACAATGCAGCAAATGAAATGTTATATTTTGCAATGAGTAAAAAAATCCAAATCATTCGATCCGCAAAGGCATTTAGGATGCTTCCGTATGATCTATAGGCCTATTGCCCCTCAGTTCAGTCATCGCTGATTAAATGGATTTGCAAAATCTGTCACCTGTATGTTGCTTCACAAGTCACGTTGAAGAAGCATGTTGCACAGCATCGACAACGCGATATTGGGCCTAACATATTACCAGCTGTTCCTCAAACCAAAAGAATGCGAGTGGCTGCCAAAAGACAGAGCTTATGACTATTATAACTCACACAGGAAATTCCGGCATTTTAAGCGCTGAATGAGATAGACGAGGATGACGCGGACTAATTTGGTATTACAGTTCCACAGGATGGTGGCAATTACAAATCAGTACCTATGCCCATTATCACAACAGAGGAACAGTTGGTTTCTCCATGGGAAGATGAGAGCAGCTAGGCAAACTAACAGTTATAAATATTCAGTTCTTTTAATATTACACCTTTAATAGGTCCAAGTGCCATTTTTTTCGATAATTTCAAATTAATCTTGAATTTCAGTTAGAGTCATGGAATTTTTTTCTTTTAGGGGGAAATTATCTGTTACATTATTTTATTAAGGAGTCCTAAAATGTTTGACAGTTGCAGACAAGGGGCAGCGGGTCAAAACTGTTTAAAATTTGTTGACGTAATTAATAAACGACCCCAAAGTCTAATCTGCCAAAGCCACAGATGAAGCCTTTTACAGATTCCAATGTATTAAGGCCAAATGACTTATACACACAGTTTCAACATGCGTTCAGTTTATCTGTCTGTCTCACCGCGGCAATAACAGAGGGGTAATAACAACACGTCTTCCGAACACAACAAGCAGTCAATAAATAGCGAGTGGATGCGACATCCCATGTCAAGTTGTCGCATTCGCACAACAAACAAACTGATGAACATGTTAAAGAGGGAGGGCGATTAAACACATGTCTTCGTTCAAATTCGATCCATACACATCATTTTTCATTCCCTGATAATAATTCAGCTGTCGCATATAATATAACTTGTTTGAAAACATCAACAGCGCTGACGTGTAATTCCCCACCCCATCCCCATCAGGTCACCAGCGCAATTGCAGGTAAGCATTCACAACCTCCTTTGTCATCCATCACTTCTCAGATACAGCCTACACGAGTGAATATAACGCTGCAGCGTTTACTCTGCACCGCTGTTGCAGTTCTAATCTAGGTTTATCAGACACGTGTACAATGTCGTCCTGTAAGAAAATGACGTTCGTGACAGCGATATTAGTCACAACTACCTGTTTAGTGTTTTACAGTGACTTTCCCCGACACGCGATGCAGTATATTAATTCCCCAAATACATCGCGCAGTTCAACGTCGTATCTATCCGAAGTGTTTCGAGATCTCTCTGCAGAATTCGAAAATGATATTGACCACGTGGGCGATCGTTTTAGCGTTCTCGAGGCCTTGAAGCGAGATGGCTACACGCCAGTAGCCGTTTCAGAAGTTGTAGTTGATAGACCTCCTGTAGAATCTACGATCGCTTGTTCCAAATCCATCGACGACGGTTCTAGCAACGATCGATGCAATCCAGTGGACGGACAGTTGAACTCGACGCAAGTCCTAAGAGTTCCCAACGTGGTTCACTACGTCTTTCTTGGATAGGATCTCACCTTCACCTTCGCCAACTACCTTAGCTATCGCAGCGTAGACAGATTCATAAGACCGGATCAAATTTTTGTTCATGGTGACCATACTCCGAGCGGAAAGTGGTGGAATCGTACCATCGACGAAGTCAGGAACATCTACCATGTCAAAAGAACCTACTCGAACACAGCCCCAAATGGTCAACCTTACAGATATCCGGCTCACATATCAGACTACATGAGAACAGAAACATTGCTGAGTAAGTTGTGAAAATTCCCTTGTGGCTCAAATTAATTAACAGGAGATGTAGACACATAATACACTCTGCGATACAAACATATAATGTCATACATACATATACATACACACCTCTACTTACTACAGTTTATTTATTAAGAGTTGTAAACATATAATACATTCTTAGATACAAACATGTAATGTCATACACACATATACATACATGCACGCACCTATTTACTAGATGAGGGACTCAGTAGATATACTGAGTGACCCTTTCGAAATCCTAATTGACACGGAGGAAGTAAATTATTAGCGTCCAATTAGCTAAACAACCGAATGGCTTCCAGTGTTTGATTCCTGTAGTGTTCCACATATAATATGGAAGACCTTTAAAAAACACACGTCTTGACATCATGAATAAATGTTGAGTTTGTCACAACATTCCAAAGTTGACAGGATGCTGATTGTGAAAAGAATTACACAAAAACGTCGTGAGAACCAAACTGAAAAGTTATTTTTCCCTATTAGAACTTATGCTTGAGTGGCATTGCAAAAATATAAAAGCGCAACAAGAAATAAAACAGGAACTTTGTCAGATTTCAATGTAAAATTATTATCTTTTGTCAGAGGAGATTTTTAAGCCTCCACTGCACAGTTAATACGGTATTCGATGGAATCACTGCGTGTATAACATATGATGATTGGTTGACATGTATAATTCATTGGTCTGCATGCACTACTGGACAAGCACCACCTTATACATTACTGCACCTGGCACATCTTCTACTGGTTTTGATGTAAGCTTTGATGGTCAGTGTTACTGTATATAAAAATAGTAATGAGAAAGGGGCGGCCCTGCCAGCGGAACGATATTGTTCCTTTTGGGTTTACCTTTGACATCATGAACTACTGCAACAAATGTAGGCCTACATGAACTTGTATTTGGTGACCAATAAAAGCTTGTGAAAAATTGAAATTGTCGTAATTCTTTCACCCACTAAATGACGAGTTCCCATATATATGGATAGCTGACGAGAAAACCTGGTTAGCGCAATCGATAAGCTACTTAAAAGTAGTCGAGATTTACTGTCTGGGCAAAATCCTTTATCGATTACTATCTCCAGTCAGGCCTTTACCTGCACAGTCAATATTGCTAGGCATTCAAAATGCTCCATATTTAGTGTAGTGATATATTCATACACAACTCACAAACATATGTCATATACACAGTGGCAGACTGGCCATAATGGTGACCCAGTGACATGCAGCGGTGGGTAACAATCGATTAGATTCTAACTGATTATCTATTCGATTAGACAAACAGCTAATTCTAAAGATAATCGACGATTAACTACAGGATTTTGCTAGTTATTATTCTAATCGATTAGAAATGTAACTAATCGATTAGCTAAACGATTGGACAAACAGCTAATCCAATTCTAATCGTTTCGCCGCAAGATTGTGCTAATTCTTATTCTAATCGATTAGCATATTATTTCTAGTAGCTAATTTTATTTCTAATCGGTTAGCAATTTAACTTATCGTGCCCATCTCTGGTGACATGGCACATGAGCCCTCTAGAATTATACTGCTCAGAATTCTTGTATATTTGTAAGTATGCATTTACTGCACATTATGAATAATATTTTCAGCTAAGCAAATATGTAAGTATACAAGCATGTAATATGTAAGTATTTAAGTATACGTATACAGTACATGCATGTCCGTGCAGAAAATTTCAGCGCACCGGCCCCTAGGACAGAAAGAAATATATTTTACGTCAATACACAAATATTCTAAATATGCAAACTCCCAAAGCGACTATTTACGATAAGATCACTAATATTCAAAATTTCTTTTTGTTTGTCTATATACACAAATTATAGTCTTTGCAAGTCAAGAAGGTCAATTCCTATAACATTCAATCAAATGTTATAATAAATAACACTGTAAAAAGGTAACAGAAACGTTTGAGGCCAATCATTATTAATAATGTTATTATTATTTATTTTTTAACATGTGCAGGATTTTCCTAAAATATAGTTGTCTAAAGCCGCATTTTATGGGCGAGATTGAAAGGTCGAGCCCCTTGCATGATCGAAATGACAAGGCCCCAAAATCGTCTTTGTCCTACTCTACCATACACTTACATTGCGAAGGGCTGGAAGAAAAGCGCCAGCTGGTCCTATTGCTTGATTTATCATGAATTGAATTGAACTGAATTAAGTTTAACAATAGGCGCCTTGCAAAGTTTCTGTTGTAACAGCACGAACTGTCACTATAGAATGCCATACTCTATCATACGAGCATCGATACTGAACATGAGTCAGTTTAACTTACTGGTTCTGTTTGGATAAAGCTAGTTCTCTTAATTTTATGGCGCTGAAGAAACAAGGTAAACTTTCCGATATAATATGGTTAGTTATAAGGCTTGATTTTGAATGCATATGTTTTCGTATAGGACGGTTAATTTATAAACAAATAGCCAATCTGAATCTTATGAAGTGCGATGGTTTAGTGGTTAGCGTGTTCGACTGTCAACCTATTGGTCTGAGGTTGAAATCTCTGCCAGAACAGAAAGGTATTTCAAGATATCTGTCCCATCTGTCCCCAGCGAAAGTTCTGTTTAAACTGAGTACGCTGACCGCTCACTGCGCAGTAAAATTCACACTAGGCCTAATATTTTACGTTACAACACAATTTCAATTTAAGATAAAAGTATAATTTATTCCGTAGTTTAAATTATTTTGCATTTTGCTCTGTAACAACAATGTAGGCTAATATTACATTGCAGTTGGCAAAATATGCTGACTTTTGTGTAGGTTATGGTGGAATATACATGGATGCTGACGTTTTGGTTGTCAAGTCGTTTACTCCTCTTCGTCAGTATCCTTTCGTGATCGGTCGTGAAGGCCCTCACGCCCTTTGTAACGGGATAATGATCGCCGAAAGAGGTGCGCCCTTTCTTCGACTCCTCCTCGAACAATACCACTCATACTTGGGTTCTGAGGAAATCTGGAACGAGAAGTCAGTTGTCAACGCGGATAAACTAGCTCGTCTCTATCCACATCTGGTTCACGTCGAAGAGACGTCTCTGGATCGACCCAACTGGTTAGAAACGGCTCAGATCTACGACGGAAGGTACGACTGGACACAGAATTATGCAGTCCATCTGTATATGCGAATCTGGCCAGAGGATAAGCGACCGAATGGAGTCGATGACATTCTGACGAAGAGCACGACATTCGCAGAACTTGCCAGACTCGCCATATTTGGCTCGCACGAAATCAGAGACATTTTACGATAAATACTACATCTCCTCAGATTTGAAAAATTGTATCTAACTATCATTGCGTTCAGAATTAATCGTTAACAACTTCCCTTTCCCCACACTCTCCCCTTCCCCAAACCTTCCACCAATCCCTTTCCCTCCTTTTCTTTCCACCTCCTACCCTTCCCTTCCCCTCTTTCTCTGCCCTCCCCTTCCTCCATGACCCACCCCGATCCCTGGCCTTCCTCCCCTTTCCCCATTTTCCGCTTCCATTTCCTTCTGTCTTCCACCTTTCACTTCCCTTTCCTCCCTCCCCTCCCTTTCCCGTTTCCCCTTCCTCTCCCCTCCTTATGCCACACCCTCTTTTTCTCCTTTCCTTTTAGCCCATCCCTTCCACTTCTACCCTTCCCTTCCCCTTACCCCTCACCCTTCCCTTCTCCTTTCTCCTTGACCATCCCATCTCCTGGCCTTTTTCCTCTTCTCCCCTTGTCTTTCCTCTTCCCTACCCCTGCACCCCTGCCCTCCTCTACCCTGTCCCTGTCCCTGTCCCTGCCCCCCCCTCTCTCTCTCTCTCTCTCTCTCTCTCTCTCTCTCTCTCTCTCTCTCTCTCTCTCTCTCTCTCTCTCTCTCTCTTCAACTACCGAAATTAAATTAATCTAGTTATAATAATAGAAATTTGAGTGCCGTAATTCGTAAGCAGTCGATGACTCGAAGCAAAGATTCAGAAACACTTTGATGGGCGGGGAAAAGATCACTCAACATGGGCCTGTGTAAAAAGTTCAGTTTTTAACTGTTTCTTGAAGACAGCGAGGGATGTAGAGTTGCTATTGTCAGTAGGAAGATTGTTCCACATTCGAGGGGCTGCTGAGCTGAAGGATCTTATTGCAGTTGTAGTGCGGAAACGGTGCAAGACTAGGGTTCGGTTTCAGGAAAATCGCATGTTCCTTGAGGGCATGTGAAATTGATGGAGGTCGGAGAGGTATGAGGGAGTTTTCGTTTTTATTCAATTGTAGGTGATGATGGCGATTTTGTATATTAACCTTTCTTTAACAGGTAGCCAGCGGAGGGATTTGAGGAATGGTTTAGGGGTCCTTCACGTTGCATAGTTCATAGCGTAAGATCTCACCTAACAGCGTAACAGGAAAAGTTGAATGACTTCATGCCATTTCTGTTCTTTATTATAATAATGTCTCCAAGTTGAAATCCCGAATGCCTTGCGAATGCGTTTGATGTGCATATTGAGCCCTCTGTCGAATGATAGGGCATGAAGTAATAATCCAAAAAGCGGGTTAGATATACAGATGAATCTGTTCGTGCGTCCAGCTTCACAAATGAGATTTCTGCACGAATTTCACGGGCATCGGTAGGCCCTAAATTCGGCACCTTGGAAAGCCACTTGCTGGAAATTATTGCCACTGGACCGCCATTAAAAAACATTTAACATCCCTGGCTTAGACCCTGCACATTTTCCAATGAATTGGTCGGGTAAGATCCTTCACCATCGCTGCCTGTTGAAAGGGGTTCAAAAGGTCCCCGTGTACAGGGTATCCGGACAATTCCCCCCGGACATTTCCCTTCGGACATCCCTCCAACAGTAAGTAGGTAACTCCACCATTGTCAATGATAACTGTCATTAATCCAACTTCTATTGAAGCAAAGACCTTCTTTCGTCAATCCAACTTCCATGTAAGAAAAACAATTCCTTCATCAATCCAATTTCTATTTAAACACAGAATTTTCTTCATAAATCCAGCTTCTATTTCAGAATAGAATTTCTTTCGTCAATCCTACTTCTTTTTAGCCATAGAATTTGTTTCCTCAATCCCGTTTCCTTTTAAGAAAAAAATTTCTTTCATCAATCCAACTTCTACTGAAGTAGATAATCATTTTCATCAGTCCAACTTCGGGGTGAAACGGCCGGGGAGAATTGTCCGGGGGTGGTGGGCGGGGGAAATGTCCTAGACCCCGTGTACAGAACGTACTATGTAAAACCCTACTTCGCCTGACGCATTTTGGTACAGCCTGATCAGCCTGACCCAGTAGGCCATAATATTTCCTAATTGCCTAACTTAGCCTACTGATAATTACAACCATATTGTAGGCCTACGTGGATTCATATCAATCAGTTTACTGAGTTTCAGTAGTAGGCTTACTATTCAGTTCAGTTGCGATGTGTTCAACCGCATCAGGTTTATCGTGTTTCACTGCACTGTACCCTGTAGTAGGCCTATTTTAAATGCATTATATTATTATGTATCGCGTTGTATTTTATTGTGTTTGATTATAAACCGTGCTGTATTGAATGTATCATCTATACTGTATTCTACTGCACCGTACTTTGTGTATTGTACTGCAACCTAATGTATCATGAACTTCTTGGCGTGTGTCAAATCCTTCACAGATTTTTGCCTTAGCCTATAACCTCAAAGTGCGATTACCGTGACAGTCCCACGAAATTTCCGTAAAAAATAGAGGGGTACTCCTTGCGACTGGTTCCCTCTTCCTTCTCTTGCGATTGAGGGGTCCATGTAGCCACGTGAAGTCGTGAACCCAATACTTCCAGATGTCGCGGAGGATTGAATAATAAATGTAATTCTTATAAGGAATGCAAATCTAAATAAATTTAAATAAAGAAATAAACTGGACAGCGGACGTGACACCAGATAAAGTAATCGGTGAAATAGATGTTTCTGTTTAAATGCAAGCGATTACCAAAGAATTGCTAGAGTGAATAGTGTCGATAAAAATGACAGGGCATCTCAAAATTCCTTAATTACTATTTTTGCCAGACATCAAATGACACACCGTGTTACATACGGCAATATAGAAATCTCACCTTATTATTAGTATTATTATAAGACTGGGCCTATAGTATGTCGTCTCATCTCAACAGTTTGTCAGTGACATACTTGGAACATGGAATAAGCTTATTTTGTGAGGGGTTGATTTGTCCCGGGTCGTTTTGGCGGGGTACCAAATGGCTCCAACCACTTAAAAGGCACGACGCTGCATTATCCAAGTACGTGCAAAAAGGAACAACAATTTCTCCTTGCGCCGTTGAACTAAGTTTACTGTGACCAGAAAAACCTGAAACGAAACAACAGAACTCCCGTAAGAAGGCAGAGTCATTCCCCAACTGGCAACGCCAGACCATGATAGAAATCTTATCTTCAATACGATTTGTAATAGTCAACCAATAGAATACATGAAGCATACAATTCGAAACATAATTACATTTCAAAATGCCACCAGCAAGCGACTACACGCGGCGATTGATCAAGCGATTATCATAATGCATAAAGCATCAATAATAGTTAGTCGTTATCCAATCGAGAAACGACGTTGAAATGTGACAATAAGGCAGAGATGAGGCTACGGGCCAAGCAAGCATAAACAGGTGAGTTTTCTGGTTAGGCTACTTCTGAAGAATATTAAAGAACAGGTAGAATGCACAAAAACAAGGCAGTTATAATAGTTTATGTTGTGGCTCAATATAGTTATTGGCAGCCGTAGCTCTGACAGGACACTAGTCTTAGAACAGCAGATGGAAACTTCCGACTCTTTGTGTACCGATACTTTTTGTGTCACGCGCTGAGGTGGACTCACTGGACTGCAACAGAAAAAGCAACAGCACAATTATTCAAAGAACTTCATTGCTAAAGCACCATCCAAACATTAGCACTGGAGATGCGGCATAACCGCAATTTGTCTTTATAAGCATATTAAACTTTAAACATGGAGCAATATAGAAAATGTAGAACATGCACCACTTAGGTTCAAAGTTCAACACGTAATTGTTATTGTATTTGGTAACTTCTTCGTTACCGCATGTTGGATGTTGGATTTTGATGCTCTCTGGTGTTCTGCCTGTGTCTATAGTGACCAACAGCTACATATATTGCATCGTCGCGCTATATTAATAAAAGTCATATTATACTGGTCATACTAGAACACTGCAGGACTTTTCATCACGCCATAAACCATCTGATTGCACTGTTCTGGATATTGACAACTGTGTGTGCTAGTCACACGCCCAATAGACATAGTTAAAACATTCCCGCCGCTAAGGGTCCTATAACGAGACATTCGCTACAGGTCCTATTTCGATAATTGCAACCCTGTGGCTATCGATAAATTCGAATTAAATGGACTTTCTCTTCGCTTCGTCATCTTCCTTCTCCTTTAGTCATTAGTTTTCAAATTTCTTAGAAAATGTTTGAGCGAATTCGACTGAAAGCTAATAATATAGACGGCGCTATTTTGGGCTCATTCCACCAACCGAGCAAATCAGCATCATCTTCTTTCACAACTCTCAACAATGCTATAGTAAAGGGATATTGTAGCGCATTTTCCACATTAAAGTACAAAAATTGACATCACTTCACCTGAAGAACCAACCAAAATCGATGCCTTTATGCGTTTTACAAAGAAAAATGTGTTGAATTTAGATTTGTAAATACCGGTACCTTGTTTTTGCATGTGTCCATGTAGGCCTACATGGCAACATAACGCCGATGAGGTGGTTGGTGTGTTCATAGGTTGTTTGTCTTGTGGCCAGTCTATGGGTGGTTATGGGGGATAGCTAGGAGCCGGTAAGTCTGACGGTCAGTGGTCAGCCCAGCAGCGTCTCAGCTCACGTGTCTACGTATTGTAGCCTATGCATCTGTATATATACTGAGACTGAGAAACGTGATTATGTAGAGCATTAAACACATGCGATGGCGTATAGCAAACAGGTGACACTCCAGCAATGGCACCAATCGATATTCTCATCTTTCTTTAATCGTCAGTGTTATAATCAGACCTGCCAACTTACTTACTTATTTACACTTAAACTTATAGATAGAGGGCGCGAGGAATGGAGCGCGCTGTGTGTGTTGTGTGTGTAGCCTAGGTCTACTCATAAAGGGTTGAAATGTGGCTTTTACGCTGTACATTTTCTAATGTATTAAAATGCAATAAAAATGTGTTTGTCTAGGATCTTAGTCATCTGCTAACTAAGCCCACTGGCTGACGGGCTATAGCCTAGGAGTAAATCTGTACGTCACATGCCTTGTTTTGGGGCATTCGCTTTAGTCAGGCCTTTACTTTGATGTCTCTGGGACAGCCTTAAACTAGTTAGCTTCTTACCTGGGTGACCGGAATCAGCAGGTGCTTCCAGGTGGGCATTGGTACCGTTCGGTGTGGGCCCACTGTTTGCACTGCTGGAGTGCCACAGAGATCTGTCCTCAGACTTTTATTATTTACAGTCTTTGCTTCCCCAGTCAGTCGTATAGTTAATCACTTTGGAGTCGAATGGCGGATTATACTCAGCTTTACATTGCTCCGTCATACACTGATCAGTCTGGTAAACTAAAACTTGAAGAGTGCCTTTTCATCTGTGTCTGAAAGGTTCTGTATCAATGGTTTGGCCAAACAAAAACCCAGACAAGTGTGGAACAATTTTGTCCAGTAAACCGTTCTAGGTCTCATTTGTCCGGTAAACCGTCCTAGGTTTCGGAGTTCCATGCTCTCATCAGGGACGGTTGCAAAAACTCTATCAGGTACTTCATCATTTTCATTAAGTACGATTTCTGAAATATGTTTGTGCACATTGATCAATGCAGCACATGAAAGCTTAAATATGCCTACAATATATACATATGCATCTGTGTGTGTTTCTATGTGTGTACCAGAAATGCCTACACATTTGCCATCACAGTTAATAAAACCCAGGAGTGAGTACAGGCACACGATTTAAGCGATATACGTACGCATCGATTATTTTCATATCGCCACTCTTTACTTAGTCGGAATTCGTACACTGCTTAACAGTTCTATATACAACGATCCTTTCTAATTCGTTTTTCCTCTGGTGAATTCATATTTCGTCTTGCTCCATATTATCGTTCGATCCACGATCCATGATACATCAGTTTCATTGGGTAATAAAAGTCAGCTGCCTCATCTAAAAACATTGTTTGAAAATATCAACAGCTCTGACGTACACCCCCCCCTTCCGCTTTTCCGCTTAAGAGAAACAGCGGAATCGCAAGTAAGCACGCGCGACATCCATTAATATCACTTCTCAGACATTCACGAGTGAATGTAACGCTTTAGCGTCTACTCTGCGTCACGGTTGCAGTTCTACTTCTAATCTAGGCAAATCAGACACGTGTACAATGTCGAACCGTAAGAAAATAATAATGTTCATAACATTGATAATACTCACGATTACTTGCTTAGTGTTTTACAGTGATTTTCACCAACACCCGATGTATTTTATTAATTCTCTAAACACATCGTGCAGTTCAACGTCACATCGATCCAGGATTTATGGAGATCTCTCTGCTGAATTCGAAGCTGATGTTGTCCACGAAGGCGATCGTTTTAACGTTCTCGAGGCCTTGAAGCGAAATGGCTACACGCCAGTTGCCGTTTCAGAAGTTGTAGTTGACAGATCTCCTCTAGGATCTACGATTGCCTGTTCCAATGCATCGCAGCCGGCCAAACAGGTTACCAATATTACGCACAACTTATCATCAGTTCCTTCTAACAAATCTATCGACGAAGGTTCTAGCAACGACCGATGTAATCCAGTGGACGAACAGTTGAACTCGACGCAAGTTCTAAGAGTTCCCAACGTAGTTCACTACGTCTTTCTTGGATCGGATCTGAACTTCACCTTTGCCAACTACCTTAGCTATCGCAGCGTAGACAGATTCATAAGACCGGATCAAATTTTTCTTCATGGTGACCATATTCCAAGCGGAAAGTGGTGGAATCGTACCATCGATGAAGTCAAGAACATCTACCATGTTAAAAGAACATATTCGAACAAAGCCCCAAATGGTCAACTTTACAACGTTCCGGCTCACATATCAGACTACATGAGAACAGAAACATTGTTGAGTAAGTAGTGAAGTATCCTCTTGTGGCTCAAATTAATTATAAGGAGTTGTTAATATAAAATACATTCTGTGGTACAAACATACATACGTGTAGGCCTACATACATTCACGTACATACATGTACATACATGCACGCATCTAATTATTCATATAATATATATATATATATTTATATATTCAGCAATGCATAGTTGTAAAAACGGCAAAAACGAAATAAAAAACTTAAAAAACGTAGTTTTCCCCAAAAATAAAAAAAACAAAAAAAGGAAACAAACAGAAAATAATTTGACTTTGTTAAACCTTGTACTGCATATTAAAATTAAAAATCTTGTTTACACAATTTAATTTTAATCAGTAAATAAACACAACTTTATTTGTTAACATTAAGTGACATTAATCTACAACAACAGTTTTATTTATAGGTATGGTTTAACAATAAATTAAGAAATTTAAAATATTGAAATCTTTTCAAATTTAAATTGTTAAGATAAGTCCACACAAGTCCATGCCGACATAAACTAACACAATTAAAAACTAAGCTTTGCAATGTCTTTAAAATAATAGAGTGTAAGCTTACTTACAACTCCTAAACATTGAACTTACAATTTTTACTTATATAAGAACTTGATATGGAGTAATATCAGTCAATTTATCAGTCAATGGGAGATTACTGTGTACAAAGACCATATTTCGCACTTCGGATAACTTAGAAAATCAAATAACTTTTATAAATTCTGTATCTTGTACTGTGCCAGTTATTTCTTAAATGATGACATTATATATCGACGTAAATTAGCTGAATCCTTGAAGAGTGCAGAGACAACGTACGGAACTTCACATGAAAGGACATCACACAAAAATAAAATTAAACAAAATAATAACAGACGGTAAATAAATAAATAAAGTTGCATAAAAAGTTAAAAAAAAGGAAAAAACCTGACGAAAAATACAATAACGAAAAAACGAGCCGTTTTAGAAAAAATTAAAAAACAAGAAAAGCGGTTTTAGCAACTATGCATGGATACATGTTTACAGACTCGCATGTTAAGCATCTTTGCAACACAATAGTAGTGTATGAGGTGTTCACGACAGTGGCGGCTCTACAGGGGGCAAAGGGGGCAAGTGCCCCACCAACTGAGTGTGTGCCCCCTCGGTGGCCCCTCCAAATTTTAGTCCAATATATTATGAATTCTGCTATTGTTTAATTTTGATATTTTCATAGGTATGACTTACTTGCTTAAACATGGTGCATGATAATAATAATATTCTTTATTGAAACAATCCGGTTGAAAAACCGCAATCGGTTACAGTGTACAGTTATGCAATTGAAACAATTCACAAGAACACAAATGCCAGAAGACATAAATCTTAACTACTAACAGAACAGACAGCCTGCAATACACGGCGCTAATAGCAGCCTAAAAATTATGTCCGCCTACTGGACTCGATCTCGGTACCTCTCGCTCTCTATGCCAGTGTGTTATCCAATGCGCTATCGGGCCCCCGATGAAATCCGATATTATTTTATTCATGGTATTTTCACAGACACGGCCTACGTACTTGCTTAGAGTCTTAATTATTTAACTGTCGGCTATCCTTCACTGACTCCCTATCCACGAGCGTGTTGAGTACTGCAGGGGTTCAGAATCTTGTCTATACCCCCACACCCCTGGGAAATCTAACCAATGTTCGAACTCCCTACAAAAGTATACCAGTTTCGAAGACGAATACATGAAATTGTTACTTTAAATTATAAACAAATAGGCAGTAGGCAATAGTCTTTTCCTAAATGAAGTGTTTTCTTGTCTTTTTTTCCTTTCTTTCGATTGTTAGTTAAGGTTTATAATGATATACATGCAGTGCAGTAGGGCTACTCTTAAATACATCACTCATCCTGCTGTAATAATATAATTGATGAAGGACATAACGAACGGTCATTTGATGAAGGTGTTTCCTCTTAGATCTTTTGTTTTCATGTGATTGTTGAAGTAGTTAAGTTAGTTAAGGTTTATTTAGTATAATATTATATGGAACTCAGTACTTTTGTGGATTCTACTCATCCAGCTATTTAAGAACATGAATTGCTATCATCACTCTTTATGCAACATGACATCGTAATTAGGTGTCCCTATTTAGCGGGATCTAATGATCCCTTCAGGGCCTCCTTTTTGTAACCATAACACGTTATTCATGTTACTACATTACACTGTGAATTCTATTGCTGGTTCAAAATAAAAGAATTGATTGAAAAAAAACCTGATTGAATCTGAAACTTATGAAGTGCGATAGTTAAGTGGTTAGCATGCCTAACTGTCAGCCTATTGGTCGGAGGTTGAAATCTCCGTCAGAACAGAAACATTTTTCAAGATGTCTGTCCCATCTCGACCCAGGTAAAGTTCTGTTTAAGCTGAGCACGCTGACTGCTCACTGCGCAATTACAATTTACACTTGGCCTAGCTTACTATTATTATATTACGTTACAGCACAATTTCAATTTTAAACAAAAGTATTATTTATTCGGTAATTCAAATTATTTTGCATTTTACGTTGCAATTACAATGTAGACTAATAATTATTACATTGTAGTGGGTCAAATTTGTTGACTTTCTATAGGTTATGGTGGAATATACATGGATGCTGACGTCGTGGTTGTTAAGTCGTTTACTCCACTTCGTCGATTTCCTTTCGTGATAGGCCGTCAAACCTCTGATGGCCTTTGTAACGGGATAATGATCGCCGAAAGAGGCGCTCCATTTCTTCGACTCCTCCTCGAACAATACCACTCATACTTGGGTTCTCAGGAAATATGGGCTGTGAAGTCAGTCTTAAACGCGGATAAACTAGCTAGTCTCTATCCACATCTGGTTCACGTTGAAGAGACAACTCTGAACCGACCCAACCATGTAGAGAAGGCTCAGATCTATGACGGAAGGTACAACTGGACACAGAATTATGCAGTCCATCTGTGGATGAGAACCTGGCCAAAGGAAAAACGACCGAATGGAATCGAGGACATTCTGACGAGAAACACGACATTCGCAGAAATTGCCAGACTCGCCATATTTGGCTCACACGAAATCAGAGACATTATGATAAATACAACATCTCCTCAAAGTTGATAAATTGTAGCTAACTATAATTGAGTTTATAATTAATCGCTAACTAATGGAGCAACTTTCTTTCCCCACATCCTCCTTTTCCCCAAACCTCCTCCTATCTCTTTTCCCTCTCCTCCCCTTCCTCCTTGACCCTCCCACCTTTCTCTCTGGCCTTCCTCCCATTTCCCTCTCCCCTTCCACCCTACACTCCCTTTTCCTTCCCCTTTCCTCCCTCCCTTCTCCTCACTTCCCGTTTCCCCTTGCCTTCACTGGCCTTCTTCCCCTTTCTCACCTTCCCTTCCCTTTCAGCCGTCCCCTTCCATCTAATTTCAACCCTTCCCCTCCCCTTTCCCCACTCTTCCCTCCCCTTCTATTTGATCCTTTCTCCGTGACTCTCCCATCGCCTGGCCTTCCTCCTCTTCTCCCCATCCCTATCCTTTTCGCTCATACCTCCCTCCTCTACCCTGTCCCTGTCCCTGTCCTTATTCCTATCCTAACACTATTTTCAAGCCAAAATACACTGTAGAAATGCATTGTAAGATATAGTGTTACTTGACTCTTTCAATTAAATACTTCTAGTCTAGGTACTTGAAAGTAAAAAAGTAAAAAAGTTCAGTTTTTAGCTGTATCTTGAAGACAGCGAGGGATGTAGAGTTCCTATTGTCAGTAGGAAGATTGTTCCACATTCGAGGGGCTGCTGAGGTTAAGGATCTTGATGCAGTTGTAGTGCGGCAGCGGTGCAAGACTAGGGTTCGGTTTCCGGAAGATCGCATGTTCCTTGAGGCCATGTGAAATTGAAGGGGGTCGGAGAGGTATGAGGGAGTTTTCGTTGTTACACAATTGTAGGTGATAATTGCGATTTTGTATATTATCCTTTCTTTAACAGTGGAGGGATTTGAGGAATGGTTTAGTATTGGTACCATATGAGGAGTTGAAGACGACCCGTGCTATGTTGTTTTGAATTCGTTGAAGGGAAGTTAGGTATTTTATGAGACGGCTACTGCAGTAGTCGAGGCGAGAGTTTACAATACGGCAAGCGATGGTATTTGCAAAGAATTTTGTGAGAAAATTTTAGATGTGTCGCAGATCACCAGTGTGGAAATTGGCGTAGCGGACGATTCCAACGGTTTGGGAGTCCATTGACAATGTCGAGTCGAGTTTTACAGCGAGAATGTTTACAGCAGATTACAAGTTTATGGCTGGGTTTGAGAAGGTGACTTGGAGAGGTGGAGTGGCCAGGTCTGAATGCATATGGGGCGTGGGGCGCGGTGGTGTAGAGGTATGTTCGGTGCCTTGCAACCGGAGGGTTGCGGGTTCGAATCCACCTCAAGGGGTATATTTGGTGCCTTGCAGCCGGAGGGTTGCGGGTTCGAATCTACCTCAAGCCGCCGCGTAGGGACCCTGGGCAAGTCCTTCACTCGCAATTGCTCATGCGCTTCGGCGTGAAACTCCGATTCAGTGTCCGCGCTGTAGTCGGGAGTGCCTCTGAGTAGAAATCTTGAAGGGGCGCTATATAAATACCTGAAATGAAATGAAATGAAATGGGAACGGGTTGAAATATGGAGAACTTGTGGTGTGTGGGGGACAGTCCTGAAAGGGCGAGTTTCTCTAGAATCTTGGGAGATATGTAATGATCTATAAAATCCTTACTAGAGGCTATTTTTAGAATTGCTTGTGTCTGCCCCCTGAGACCTCTAGCGGTAGGAACGTGGCGAGCCGATGAAACGATGGTGTCGTGCTTGGCCTCGGTAGTTTCGCCGTTGATAGCATTGTTATTGAAATTTTCCTTCAGCCGCTGATCACGCGCTAGGCACGCTCTGATACAGCAGCAGAACCACTGACTCATCCCCTACGTCATCGGTTTTCTGTCTTATTTCGTGTCCATATAAGGTTAGCATTTGGAGCAGGACTGCTGATTGGTTGAAGTGTCTGATTAGAGACCCTGCCACTAGTAAAATTTGTCACTCGATGCTGAGACGTCCTGGAGGTTAGACCTGTACCGATGGATTACCTAGGAGTCGAGCCGAGTCGTCCAAGAGATTAGTTCTTTTTGAGTCCCCGTAGAATAGATAAGGAATTGAGAAACACTTGCGTTAGTCTCTTCCTAAGAACTAAATAGTCCGCTATAGAAGTTTAAAGTAGAAACGAATACGGTTGGAATAATATTGTCGATTGTCTGAATTGCGAGGAAATGTGAACTCGTAACGGGATTTTATCGTATTCGCTGGATTATCCTCTTCCGTCGTCTCCGCTTATTCGCTGGATTATCTCTGTCGTCGTCTCCGCCTATTCGCTGGATTATATTCCGTCTTCGTAACCTATAATTGCCGTGGATTATTAATCATGTCCTTTGTTCCAAAGATGGGTAAATAATCATCTGTTTCTTTAATTTGATTGTAATTGCAAGTCACTGCCAGTAGAAACTGCATAGGATTAAGTTAAATGTTTTACTTGAATTGTTGTATATAATTGAGACTGTTCGTTGCATAATCTTTAATAATAATTTCTAACTATGTCTCGTGAATCATTGCATTCTTTGGAAGTAAGTGAGCAAGGTGAAGTCAGGCCTCTTTCACCAGAGTTGATTCGAGCCTCTATTCTTGAACGTTTGTTGGAAGGTATAGAAAAGGTGACTGAAGGACAAAATAAATTGGACAAACGATTAACTGACGTCACTGCTGGACAAAATAATTTAACTGATGGACAAAATAAATTAAATGACGGACAGTCTGACATAAGACAAAGACTAGGAGACCTGTTTGAAGGGCAGTCTGAATTGTCTAGAAACCAGTCCGAATTGTCTAGATCCCATTTTGAATTGTCTAGAACTCAATCTGAAATACAAAGAGATCAGAGAAGTCTGTTGAATAGAATAGAAGTCCTAGAAGAAGATAGAAAAGTAAGTAAGGAAGTGAGTACCACTACGAACCCTGACTTTTCGGAACCTCAACCGAAAGTTGCCGAACTCCCTTCCGCCGCAGCCTTACCCTTGGAAACCTTCGTCAAGAAACCCATAATAGCAGAATCGGATGGATTTGAACCCGAAACCCTAGGCCCACGCAGGAGCACTAGATTAAAGGATCGGCCACAGCCTGATTACCGTTTCCCTGTGAAACCTGGATTTAGAAAGGAAAGTGGTGCCAGACCTAAAGATTACTCTACATTATCGGACATCAACAGGACTCAAATCTCACTTCAAAACGTTACCACTCCTTTACATAAACCGCCTGTAGTAGCGCACAGTCGGGGAGGAGATGGCGGACATCACAGATAGTGTTGAGATTTGGTTACGGCCTGAGATTTAACAGGTCGGATGGTCAAGACCGTCCTTTTTCTAGCAATGCGGTGACTTCATCAGATTTGAATTTTTGTCGGATTGCGGCCTGATTAATATGAGAGGTTTGCGAGGTGGGTAATAAGGGGTGCAAAGAGATCAGGACACGATTTAAGGATTTTAGTGGGTAGATGGTGAAGTGGCGATGTTTCAGGCTTGAGATTGAGAATTATTTTGAAGATCTCATGTTACTGGAGAGAGTTCAGGCAGAAGCTGTGGAGTGGATGGTAAGTGAAAGTGACTGTCAGTGTGGCAGAGAGACGCGAGGCGATACAGGATTGTATGTTTTATCTTTTCAAGTTTGTCATTGGAAAAGGCAGAAATCATGTTGCTGGGGTCCTTCACGTTGCATAGTTCATAGCGTAAGACTTCAGCAGCGTCCACCTAACAGCGTAACAGGAAAAGTTGAATGACATCATGACATTCCTGTTCTTTATTAAAATAATGTATCCAAGTTGAAATCCCGAATGCCTTGCGAATGCGTTTGATGTGCATATTGAGCCCTCTGTCGAATGATGTGACATGAAATAATAATCCTAAAAGCGGGCTAGATATATACAGATGAATCTGTTCGTGCGTCCAGCTTCACAAATGAGATTTCTGCACGAATTTCACGGGCATCGGTAAATTCAAAGGACACGAACGAGTAGCTCGATTGCACTGGTGGACGACGAACTGCCAGACGACATTATGGTATTTGAAACAAATGCAGAAAATCTTGATAAATCTCAGGTGGGTAAAGTGTTTTAAATATTATATATATATATATATATATATAGGCTTATATATATTCATGTGTTTGGGTCTTTAATGGTCTTGAATAACAAACCGCAAGAGGTAACAAACAGTTTTAAAGGTCCCCGTGTACAGGGTATCCGAACAATTCCCCCGGACATTTCCCCCGGACAGTTCCCCCGAACAGTAAGTAGGTAACTCTACCATGATTGTCAATGATAATTGTCATTAATCCATGGTAGAGTTACCTACTTACTGTTCGGGGGAACTGTGCATATTGAACCCTCTGTCGAATGATGTGACATGAAATAATAATCCTAAAAGCGGGCTAGATATATACAGATGAATCTGTTCGTGCGTCCAGCTTCACAAATGAGATTTCTGCACGAATTTCACGGGCATCGGTAAATTCAAAGGACACGAACGAGTAGCTCGATCGCACTGGTGGACGACGAACTGCCAGACGACATTATGGTATTTGAAACAAATGCAGAAAATCTTGATAAATCTCAGGTGGGTAAAGTGTTTTAAATATTATATATATATATATATATATATATAGGCTTATATATATTCATGTGTTTGGGTCTTTAATGGTCTTGAATAACAAACCGCAAGCAGTAACAAACAGTTTTAAAGGTCCCCGTGTACAGGGTATCCGGACAATTCCCCCGGACATTTCCCCCGGACAGTTCCCCCGAACAGTAAGTAGGTAACTCTACCATGATTGTCAATGATAATTGTCATTAATCCAATTTCTATTGAAGCAACGACCTTCTTTCATCAATCCAACTTCCATTGAAACCAAAAAATTCTTTCATCAATCCAATTTCTATTTAAACACAGAACTTTCTTCATAAATCCAACTTCTATTTAAGTGTAGAATTTGTTTCGTCAATCTAACTTCTTCTTAGCCATAGAACTGAGTTTCAGTATTAATATTCAGTTCAGTTGCGATGTGTTCAACCGCATCAGCTTTAACGTGTTTCACTGCACTGTACCCTGTAGTATTTTAAATGCACTATATATATATAGTCTATATTATTATGTATCGCGTTGTATTTTATTGTGTTTGATTATAAACCGTGCTGTATTGAATGGATCATCTATACTGTATTCTACTGCACCGTACTTTGTGTATTGTACTGCAACCTAATGTATTATGAACTAGGCTACTTTGCCTGTGTCAAATCCTTCAAAATGTTTTTGGCTTAGGCCTATAACTTCAAAGTGCGATTACCTTGATAGGTCCACGAAACAAATAGAGGGGCACTCCTTGCGACTTGTCCCCTCTTCCTTCTCCTACGTTTGAGGGGTCCATGTATATACACACGCGAACCCAATACTTCCAGATGCCGCGGAGAATTGAATAATAAATGTAATTCTTATAAGGAATGCAAACCCGGGTGGTAACGCTTCATGGAAACTCGTCGTCTGAAAAATGAAGGTGTCTTTAAATAAAGAAATAAATTGGACAGAGGACGTGATAGCAGATAAAGAAAATTGGTACAATTATAGGTGTTTCTGTTTAAATACAAGCGATTACCAAAGAATTGCTAGAGTGAATAGTGTCGATAAAAATTACAGGACATCTCAAAATTCCTGAATTACTATTTTTGCCAGCCATCAAATGAAACACCGTGTTACATACGGCAATATAGAAATCTCACTTTATTAGTAGTATTATTATACATGTAAGACTGCGCCTACAGTAAGTCGTCTCATTTCAACATAGTTTGTCAGTGTAGTAGGCCTACTTGGAACATGGAATATTTTGTGAGGGGTTGATTTGTCCCGGGTCGTTTCGGCGGGGTATCAAATGGCTCCAACTACTTTAAAGGCACGACGCTGCATTAGCCAAGTACGTGCAAAAGGAACAACAATTTCTCCTGGCGCCGTTGAACTAAGTTTACTGTGACCAGAGAAACCTCAAACGAAACAACAGAACTCCCGTAAGAAGGCAAGGTCATTCCCCAACTGGCAACGCCAGACCATGATAGAAATCTTATCTTCAATACGATATTGAAGATAAGGCAACCAATAGAATGCATAAAGCATACAATTCGAAACATAATTACATTTAGAAATGCCACCAACAGACGACTGGACGCGGCGATTGATCAAGCGATTATCACAATGCATTAAGCATCAATAATAGTTAGTCGTTATCCATTCGAGAAACGACGTTGAAATGTGACCATAAGTCAGAGATCAGGCTACGGGCCAAGCAAGCTGAAACAGGCGAGTTTAGGCTTTAAGACTTCTTCTGAAGAATATTAAACAACAGGTAGAATGCACAAAAACAAGGCAGTTATAATAGTTTATGTTATGGCTCAATATAGTTATTGGCAGCCGTAGCTCTGACATGAGACTTAGAACAGCAGATGGATAGTTCCGACTCTTTGTGAACCGATACTTTTTGTGTCACGTGCTGAGGTGGACTGCAACAGAAAAAGCAACAGCACAATTATTCAAAGAACTTCATTGTTAAAGCACCATCCAAACATTAGCACTGGAGATGCGGCATAACCACAAGTTGTCTTCGTGAGCATATTAAACTTCGTGAGCATATTAAACTTCAAACATGGAGCAATAATATTGATTACTATCTAAGTGGTCTTCTACGTTTTCTATATTATAGAAAACGTAGAACACCACTTAGATTCAAAGTTCAACACGTAGCCTAATTGTTATTGTATTTGGTAACTTCTTCGTTACCACATGTTAATAATAATATATTTTCGTTTATTCAACAATCCGGTTGACACACCGCAACCGGTTACAGTGTACAATTATGCAATTCACAAGACACAAATCTTAACTATAAAACTAACAGAACAGACAGCCTGCAAACACAAAGCATATCCGCCCAACGGGGGCTCGAACTCGGATGTTGGATATTGATGTTCTTTGGTGTCCTACATGTGCTTAGTGACCAACAGCTACATATATTGCATAGTGGCGCTATATTAATAAAAAAATCATATTACAAACCTGGATATTGACAACTGTGTGATCTATAGTTACACGACCAGTAGACCTAGTTAAAACGGTAAAGTCGTGTTTTACGTTGCTAAATTCTTTCGCAACAAAATACGTTGCTAAATTATTTACGCATTATAACACACGTACCAAAGTAAAATTAAAGCGTGCCATTGCACAATTAGTGTACTAGTTTACATATAATGTGTTGAAAAATGAAAAATCGCATGAAAAATGTCTTCAAAATCGGCAATTTATCGTCTTGCCGTCCCATATTATTGAATTGGTAAACGTGTGGTTTAGCGTCGTAAATAATATTTTCTGACTTATAAAGTATTCCCAGATTAATTTAAACGTTTACCCTTATATACTGTAACAGTATCAAGATGTAACGTGCTGTTACTTAATATACTTTATTGTTACTATTATTATTATACACGCTATAGCCTAACAGTCCGTATGCCTCTATACCGAATGCGGCGTGTTAGCGTCAGCGGTCAGTATGTATAGCCTACTGTTGGATCGCTGTGGGCGTGGCCTACTGGCATCTAATGTCCAATGGCGATCTACATAGACCTGCCACATATACCGGGTGGCGCATTTAAAACGTTCCCAAACTTTGTTAACCTGGCAATTAAACAATTTTAAAGTAAATTGAATCATAGTACATCAAACTAATCATAATTCATATTTGTACAACACAGCCAAAATTTAGCGCAAAATACTCAACAGTTTGAGAGAAATTGTTGTTAGAACTGTATGACCCATGGTCAAAATTTTGCACAGTTGATGACGCTTTACGCGAACACATGTTTAATTGATCCTCCGCCTTCTCTTGTAACGACCCTACATGTCACCTTAACACACACTGCTGAATATTGTGTTCAGTTGACGTGTTAAGCTATCAGATCAATGAATTAATTTATATAGCGCCTCTTCAAGGACTCTACTCAGAGATATGTGAAAACTACGTAAATATGCACCTTTGGAATAGGCCGCTCACTCGTACGCTCCACTAATTACCGTCTATGAGGCACTGCCACTTGCCACACGATTGATTTGCAGGGAAGTGTTTTTTGCTATCAGTTTGCATTGAAACTGACATACTTGTGCGTTGCAAGTGGTTTAATAAAGACTATACTTACTTACTTTTCTCCTGCATTATGTAAAAGCCCTGCACGTTGCATTTTGACCAAGGTTACTACTACATAATTCTAATCCTTACATATCTTTCATAATCACTCATTCCTGGAATTACTCTTTTGCAAGTGTTCACGCGTCAGACTTACCATTATCGTAAATAAATGCATTGGACAAATTGCATTGCAGGAAATGCCCTTATTTGACCGTTGAAATAAAATACTTGTCGTATAAGTATGCGAAAGCCCTTTCCAAAGCCTAAAGAGCAACTTTGATGCTAACCAAAACGACAGTCATCCATCACCTTCAACCACTAACCTCACAGTGATAATCCATCAAACATACCATTAGTGTCGCGCCAAAATCCATTGGAACAAATGCATTGCAAGAAATGCTATTATTTGACCATTGAAATAAAATACTTATCGTTTCAGTATGCAAAAGTCCATTCTAGGGCCAAAGGAGAACCCCCAAAGCTAATCAAAACACCAATCAATCATCTGTTTAAATCACCATTCTCGAAGTGGTAGCCGTTGGAACTTACCATTATTCTCGATGCAAAATCCATTGTACAAATGCGTTGCAAGACATGCTGCTATTTGATCCTTGAAATAAAATACTTATCCTCTACGTTTGTGAAACCCCTTTGTATGGCCTAAACAGAACCCTCAGTGCTATCCAAAACACCAATCACCCGTCTGTTTCAATCACCATTGTCTAATTGGTAGCCCTTGAAACTTACCAATACTGTCAATGCAAAATCCATTGTGCAAATGCATTGCAGGATATACTGTTACTTGATCGTTGAAATAAAATACTTAGACTCTAAGTATGTGAAAGCCGTATATGGGGACTAAAGAGCACTCTCAGTGCTATAGAAACCGCCAATCAACCATCTCTTTCAATGACCATTGTCTAGGTGGTAGAACTTCAAAAAATATCACCATTGTAAATGTGAAATCCATTGTGCAAATGCATTGCAAAGATATACTGTTACTTGATCGTTGAAATAAAATACTTAGACCCTAAGTATGTGAAAGCCGTATCTAGGGACTAAAGAGCACCCTCAGTGCTATCCAAAAAGCCAATCACCCGTCTGTTTAAATCACCAATGCCTAAGTGGTTAGCCCTTCAAGAATACCACAATTGGCAATACAAAATCCATTGTACAAATGCATTGCAAGAGATACTGTTACTTGACCTTCGAAATAAAATACTTGGACCTTTAGTATGCGAAAGCTGTATCTAGGGCCTAAAGAGCACCCTTTGTGCTAACCAAAACCACAATCACCCACCTATTTCAATCGCTCTTCTCCAGGTGCTAACCCTTCAAGTGAAACACTATTTTCAAGTCAAAATACACTGTAGAAATGCATTGCAAGATATAGTGTTACTTGACTCTTTCAATTAAATACTTCTAGTCAAGGTATTTGAAAGCCCTTTCTAGGGCCTAAAGAGCACCCTTTGTGCTAACCAAAACCACAATCACCCACCTATTTCAATCGCTCTTCTCCAGGTGCTAACCCTTCAAGTGAAACACTATTTTCAAGCCAAAATACACTGTAGAAATGCATTGCAAGATATAGTGTTACTTGACTCTTTCGATTAAATACTAGTAGGAAGTCGATTCCATAGAGAGGGACCTATGCAGACAAAGGACCTGGATTGAGCCATTGTGGTCGACTTTCTCCTTCTCTACGCTCTACAATCCTCTCTAGTAGCATTTCTACCTCTTTCTCTCACCTTAAAACCTTCCTTTTTCCTCGGAGTACGTCGCACTGGGAGCGCTTCTGAAATGCTTATGCTACGAGAAGCGTTTTGTAAATGATCAAATACAATACAATACAATACTCTGTGCCTATATAATCTTTTATATAGGCACTACTCTGACAATCAATAATTGTTGCAAAATCCAGAAATGTCTGGAATATAATCTCTTATATAAGCACTACTCTGACAATCAGCAATTGTTGTGAAATCCAGAAATGTCTGGAAACAACAACAAAATTGCACGAAATTAATGTTGATGTTTGAAATGTAAAGTGCTAATTATTGAAAATTCCAAAGAATTTTAAGCAGGTCATTTGCATTGGGTGAAATGCAGATGTTATTTGACCCTTGAAATCAAAGTACTCTTCAGCTAAGTAATGCAAAAGCACTTTATAGGGTGTAAAGAGCAACTTTGATACTAACCAAAACGGCGATCACCCAGCTTATTTCAATCATTATTCTCACAGTGGTAATCCTTCAAACTAATCTATCATTGCCAAGCCAAAATCCATTGGAACAAATACATTGCAAGAAATGCTATTACTTGACTCTTGAAATAAAATACTTATCGTCTAAGTATGTACAAAGCCCTTTCTAGGGCCAAAGGAGAACCCCCAATGCTAATCAAAACACCAATCAATCATCTGTTTAAATCACCATTCTCGAAGTGGTAGCCCTCGGAACTTACCATTATTCTCGATGCAAAATCCATTGTACAAATGCATTGCAAGAGATGCTGTTATTTGATCATTGAAATTGAAACTGACATACTTGTGCGTTTGCAAGTGGTGTAATAATCGAAAAGACTATACTTACTTACTTTTCTCCTGCATTATGTAAAAGCCCTGCACGTTGCATTTTGACCAAGGTTACTACTACATAATTCTAATCCTTACATATCTTTCATAATCACTCATTCCTGGAATTACTCTTTTGCAAGTGTTCACGCGTCAGACTTACCATTATCGTAAATAAATGCATTGGACAAATTGCATTGCAAGAAATGCCCTTATTTGACCGTTGAAATAAAATACTTGTCGTATAAGTATGCGAAAGCCCTTTCCTAGGGCCTAAAGAGCAACTTTGATGCTAACCAAAACGACAGTCATCCATCACCTTCAACCACTAACCTCACAGTGATAATCCTTCAAACATACCATTAGTGTCGCGCCAAAATCCATTGGAACAAATGCATTGCAAGAAATGCTATTATTTGACCATTGAAATAAAATACTTATCGTTTCAGTATGCAAAAGCCCATTCTAGGGCCAAAGGAGAACCCCCAAAGCTAATCAAAACACCAATCAATCATCTGTTTAAATCACCATTCTCGAAGTGGTAGCCCTTGGAACTTACCATTATTCTCGATGCAAAATCCATTGTACAAATGCATTGCAAGACATGCTGCTATTTGATCCTTGAAATAAAATACTTATCCTCTACGTTTGTGAAACCCCTTTGTATGGCCTAAAGAGAACCCTCAGTGCTATCCAAAACACCAATCACCCGTCTGTTTCAATCACCATTGTCTAATTGGTAGCCCTTGAAACTTACCAATACTGTCAATGCAAAATCCATTGTGCAAATGCATTGCAAGATATACTGTTACTTGATCGTTGAAATAAAATACTTAGACTCTAAGTATGTGAAAGCCGTATATAGGGACTAAAGAGCACCCTCAGTGCTATAGAAACCGCCAATCAACCATCTCTTTCAATGACCATTGTCTAGGTGGTAGAACTTCAAAAAATATCACCATTGTAAATGTGAAATCCATTGTGCAAATGCATTGCAAAGATATACTGTTACTTGATCGTTGAAATAAAATACTTAGACCCTAAGTATGTGAAAGCCGTATCTAGGGACTAAAGAGCACCCTCAGTGCTATCCAAAAAGCCAATCACCCGTCTGTTTAAATCACCAATGCCTAAGTGGTTAGCCCTTCAAGAATACCACAATTGGCAATACAAAATCCATTGTACAAATGCATTGCAAGAGATACTGTTACTTGACCTTCGAAATAAAATACTTGGACCTTTAGTATGCGAAAGCTGTATCTAGGGCCTAAAGAGCACCCTTTGTGCTAACCAAAACCACAATCACCCACCTATTTCAATCGCTCTTCTCCAGGTGCTAACCCTTCAAGTGAAACACTATTTTCAAGTCAAAATACACTGTAGAAATGCATTGCAAGATATAGTGTTACTTGACTCTTTCAATTAAATACTTCTAGTCAAGGTATTTGAAAGCCCTTTCTAGGGCCTAAAGAGCACCCTTTGTGCTAACCAAAACCACAATCACCCACCTATTTCAATCGCTCTTCTCCAGGTGCTAACCCTTCAAGTGAAACACTATTTTCAAGCCAAAATACACTGTAGAAATGCATTGCAAGATATAGTGTTACTTGACTCTTTCAAATTAAATACTAGTAGGAAGTCGATTCCATAGAGAGGGACCTATGCAGACAAAGGACCTGGATTGAGCCATTGTGGTCGACTTTCTCCTTCTCTACGCTCTACAATCCTCTCTAGTAGCATTTCTACCTCTTTCTCTCACCTTAAAACCTTCCTTTTTCCTCGGAGTACGTCGCACTGGGAGCGCTTCTGAAATGCTTATGCTACGAGAAGCGTTTTGTAAATGATCAAATACAATACAATACAATACTCTGTGCCTATATAATCTTTTATATAGGCACTACTCTGACAATCAATAATTGTTGCAAAATCCAGAAATGTCTGGAATATAACTCTTATATAAGCACTACTCTGACAATCAGCAATTGTTGTGAAATCCAGAAATGTCTGGAAACAACAACAAAATTGCACGAAATTAATGTAAATAAATATATAACTCATTACAACTATATAAGTCTCAAGAATGAATGAATGAATGAACGATACTATATCAAATTCTTAAGATGAATGAATGATAATGTCACTTTATATACTAAAAGCCTCACAAATTAAATTCATTTAAGGTGATTGAGCTAAGTCCCTCACACGTCTAAGACTATTCGGTTAGGTTATTCCAGGTTGGTTCTTGATAGGTAGTAGTCAGTAATTGATTGGCACAACATGGACTTATTTACATACTTCCAGTTTATTTGCCATTCTGTTTAATACATCTGAGGCCGATTTGTAGAAAAATTAAAGGATACTGAAAACAGAAATATGTCCAACGCCTTTCTGACATGTCATGTGTGTGGTTGGAATACAAAACACAGAATAGTTACAGCGAATCACTGCACATATGTAAACTCCACTGCTCACAAAAGCAAACTCATGAGAATAAGCTTATTTTCACTACTATTACTCAAAACTGTCGGCTGTAAGTGCAAGATATAAATGGTGTTCTAATGGTGACATTTTTTACACACAAGCTGACCTTTCCAACTCCAGGAATTTCAACTCCTTTCATGGGTCTGGTATGTCCATGCTTTTAGCAACTCCATACTTGCTACACTCTTCTCGAAAATCATGAAGAATTTCTGAAGAAATGAACAGCAGCCATTATAGCACAGAAATAACAATGAGTGGATCAGTTCTGAATACATGTAATAAGAAGTAAAATAAAGTATTACTTCCAATAACTTCATGATAACATATAATTGCCATAATGCTACTGAAGTAACAATATAGAAGTTATCACCATGCATCGTATCACACAGAATGACAAACAACAGGGGAACAGAGGAACATTTAAACCAGCTCTGAATTTTGATTCAGACTTCCGAGTTCTATGTAAATCTGTTTCAGTTAAAGCCAACTACCATACCAGAAAAATTACAAACAGTAAAACAGATAATATTGAAGCAGTTCACAAAGATAAGAAATAAATTGCTTTGAATTAAGCTTCACTCTAATTACTGCTAACATAAAGGAATTACTGTTAACATACTTCTAAGAAAATAATGATATTGAAGTAAACGTCATTGATGGTATCACAGAGAATTAGAAAAAACATTGAAACAGTTAATCCAGCTTTTAACACTTTAACGACGAGTGTAGGACTACTGAAAGCGACACAAGACACAAACAAAAGCAGCTCATTGTTAAAGTGTCAAATGTCACAATATGGAACACATGGCTCCAGTTTGTAACATGACCACCAGGACAGATATCCATTTAGAAATTTCTGCTTCTTCTGTGCCCTCTAAACAACCAATCTGTACTAAGTACACTGTAAGACTTCTTAAATATCTAATAATTTAAGAATACAACTAGTACACTAAGTAATATATTGCATACTTATACAGCCTATATACGATTGTCCATGCACAATTGAAATATTGTAAAATTAGATAGCACATGAATATATTGGCCACTATTATACTATACCATAACGCTTCCACAGAGTGATTCTTGCCTGTCGAAGCCACACTTAAAATTCTATTCCACTCCATTCTCAGTTCCTTGCTGAAGAAGTAGGGCCATTCATGCAAACAGCATCTGCAGCAGTAATGACAAAAGCAGGTAGGTTAAACAGAATCTTTGGATTCACATAATAGGCACATTTAACATCCTAATGAAAAATTGCTCCTACACCTAGGCCTATACTTGTCAAACATTTATATCTTGTACTTATAGCTGACTTTTGTAAGTGATTTAAATATTGCTATATTGAGCACTTCAGCTACATATGTAGATTATATACACATTATAATAGAATTAGTTATCTGTTATTCTTATATGAAGGCATATAATTGAAAACATTCAATAAGTACAATACAGTACCGTATTTAAATAAGAATATCACAAAGAAGATCAGACCTCAAGGCAACCAGGAAATGCAGCAATGGAATTTCTGTTTTAACCTCATGGGCGCAAACCTCATCTTGCAAACAGAAGTCTGCAGTCATTGTCCTTAGTGTGCAAGGGGTGCTCATGGAACACGTTTTCGCATCTATGTAACCGGGATTGGATTTAATTAATTACTTAGTAACTTCTACCCCACTGTTATCTAATGCTCAAGGCATCAACCAATGGCACATGTCTTCTTCAAAAATGATAAGACTGACGTAAAAGGAACGGATCGTGAATAATGTGAATAACTTGAGTTCACTGTTCTGTCACCCTGAAACCCAATTCAGACAGAATCTCTCTAGAGCAGGAAACCAAGGCAACAACTTAAGTACACAGACCGTAGCATGCTTGACTAGAAAATATACTTACATTCGAATGCTTACTCCAGACAACAGCAGAACGTTTCAAATCAGTAAAACTCTGCTTCTTGCACCTTCCATTCCAGTAAAACTGCAGGACCAGACAGATGGTAATCAGTCGTTTCATTATACCCAATACTGTCTTGCATGAATGCCTTCAACCTCGACTCGACCGAAAGCTTACCTGTAACATACAACACAAAAAAGTGCAATATGCTTATACATGTGTATTTGTGTCCGTATGCACGCATGATGTATGAGCGATATTGCACATATGATTTAAGTAAGTATGTATGTCTGTATATATTGATACAGACTCTTCATATGTGACCTTTCAAGCACCTCTCAGTAGTATTAAGGGTGGCTTTTAGGCCCTAGAAAAAGCTTTCACAGACTTATACGATAAGTATTTAATTTGGACGCTGAAATAACAGCATTAAGTATTTAATTTGGACGCTGAAATAACAGCATTACTATCAATGCATTTCTACAGTGTATTTTTGCTTGAAAATAGTGTATCACTTGAAAGGTGAGCACTTAGAGAAGAGCGATTGAAATAGGTGGGTGATTGTGGTTTTGGTTAGCACAAAGGGTGCTCTTTAGGCCCTAGAAAGGGCTTTCAAATACCTAGACTAGAAGTATTTAATTGAAAGAGTCAAGTAACACTATATCTTGCAATGCATTTGATACAGTGTATTTTGGCTTGAAAATAGTGTATCACTTGAAGGGTGAGCACTTAGAGAAGAGCGATTGAAAAAGCTGGGTGATTGTGGTTTTGGTTAGCACAAAGGGTGCTCTTTAGGCCCTAGAAATGGCTTTCACATACCTAAACAATAAGTATTTAATTGAAAGAGTTAAGTAACACTATATTTTGCAATGCATTTCTACAGTGTATTTTGGCTTGAAAATAGTGTTTCAGTTGAAGGGTGAGCACTTAGAGAAGAGCGATTGAAATAGGTGGGTGATTGTGGTTTTGGTTAGCACAAAGGGTGCTCTTTAGGCCCTAAAAAGGGCTTTCAAATACCTAGACTAGAAGTATTTAATTGAAAGAGTCAAGTAACACTATATCTTGCAATGCATTTCTACAGTGTATTTTGGCTTGAAAATAGTGTTTCATTTCAAGGGTAAGCACTTAGACAATGGTGATTGAAAAAGCTGGGTGATTGTGGTTTTGGTTAGCACAAAGGGTGCTCTTTAGGCCCTAGAAAGGGCTTTCAAGTACCTAGACTAGAAGTATTTAATTGAAAGAGTCAAGTAACACTATATCTTACAATGCATTTCTACAGTGTATTTTGGCTTGAAAATAGTGTTTCACTTGAAGGGTAAGCACCTGGAGAAGAGCGATTGAAATAGGTGGGTGATTGTGGTTTTGGTTAGCACAAAGGGTGCTCTTTAGGTCCTAGAAAGGGCTTTCAAATACCTTGACTAGAAGTATTTTATTGAAAGAGTCAAGTAACACTATATCTTGCAATGCATTTCTACAGTGTATTTTGCTTGAAAATAGTGTTTCACTTGAAGGGTGAGAACTTAGACAATGGTGATTGAAAAAGCTGGGTGATTGTGGTTTTGGTTAGCACAAAGGGTGCTCTTTAGGCCCTAGAAAGGGCTTTCAAATACCTAGACAAGAAGTATTTAATTGAAAGAGTCAAGTAACACTATATCTTGCAATGCATTTCTACAGTGTATTTTGACTTGAAAATAGTGTATCACTTGAAGGGTGAGCACTTGGAGAAGAGCGATTGAAAAAGCTGGGTGATTGTGGTTTTGGTTAGCACAAAGGGTGCTCTTTAGGCCCTCGAAATGGCTTTCACATACCTAAACAATAAGTATTTAATTGAAAGAGTTAAGTAACACTATATTTTGCAATGCATTTCTACAGTGTATTTTGGCTTGAAAATAGTGTTTCAGTTGAAGGGTGAGCACTTAGAGAAGAGCGATTGAAATAGGTGGGTGATTGTGGTTTTGGTTAGCACAAAGGGTGCTCTTTAGGCCCTAGAAAGGGCTTTCAAATACCTTGACTAGAAGTATTTAATCGAAAGAGTCAAGTAACACTATATCTTGCAATGCATTTCTACAGTGTATTTTGGCTTGAAAATAGTGTTTCATTTCAAGGGTAAGCACTTTAACAATGGTGATTGAAAAAGCTGGTGATTGTGGTTTTGGTTAGCACAAAGGGCGCTCTTTAGGCCCTAGAAAGGGCTTTCAAGTATCTAGACTAGAAGTATTTAATTGAAAGAGTCAAGTAACACTATATCATGCAATGCATTTGTACTGGTTTTGGCATTGTCAATAGTGGTATTCTGGAAGGGCTACCACTTTGGCAATGGTGATTGAAACAGACGGGTGATTGGCGATTTCTATAGCACTAAGGGTGCTCTTTAGTCCCTATATACGGCTTACACATACTTATGGTCGAAGTATTTTATTTAAACAGTCAAATTTCAGCATTTCCTTCTTGCAATTTGTGTTGTGCATTTTAAATTTTCAATGATGATAGAACTGAAGGGCTACCACTGATTGAAGACTGATTGCAAGAGATGACTGATTGTGGTTTTGGATAGCCCTAGGAGTGCCTAATAGACGCTCCTAAGAAATGAATTTCAGAAATGCAGAGGTTAGTTTTTTACGTGAAGGACCAAATTGCAGCTTTTCGTGCTATCCAATGCAAAGGAATTTGAGGAATTTCCAGGGCTAGTGCGGAGAAGCAGCGTGAAAGGGCTTAATCATTGATATTTTATATAGCTGCATTATTCAGGCGTTTCGTTTTTCAGAAATGTTCATATGCTGCAAGGAAACGATGTTATAACTCGAACTGCTCCAAGTGTACGTGGACCTTGAATATGAATATTACTGACCTCTTGCCGCAGACCGACTTCCGGAATGGGTTGTAGTTCAAATATAGCTTCGAGCGGCGATTTGTTATGAGAAATATAGTATATTTAAGGCAATTTTTTAATCGATTTGCTTCTGTTTAACCAATTATAACTATACTAATGCATTTATTGCTCAGTGGCACGTTATTTGAAATCATTTACGACGCTATTTGGGCAAACATTTAGTATCGTGGTGCGTGATGTTACGGGCGTCGGGCCAAATTTTTTGCATGCTCCTCGGAAGGTAGGATGTTTTCTAAAGACGACACAAACCCTAACCCTGACCCTAACCGACCCTCACGACGCGTAACCTGACCCTAACCGACTCTCACGACGCCTAAAATTACGGGAGAAAATACACGCACCACGATACTAAATGCTTGCCGCTATTTGTTCCACTTAAAGTCGGAAAATAATTTAGCAACGTAAAATACGACATTCGCAACACGGCATTAATTTAGCAACGTAAAATACGACTTTACCGGTTTCGGAGTCCCATGCTCTCATCAGAGACGGTTGCCATATCCTTATCAAGCGCTTCATCATTTTCATTATGTACGGTTTCTGAAATATGTTTGTGTACATTGATGCAGTACAGCACATGAAAGCTTAAATGGTAAACCCGTAGTTTAGGTTGGTAAATTATTTTAAATCGTAAAATTAAAATGGAAGCTGGATTAAGGAAAAAAATTGTTTCACTAACTCGAAGTGGGATTGATGAAACCATTTCTGTCTTTAAATAGAAGTTGGATTGATCGAAATAATTGTTACCGTAAATAGAAACTGGATTGATGAAACTATGTTTTTGATGCAATAGAAGCTGGAATGATAAAAATAATTGTTTCCGTAAGTAGAAGCTGGACCCATGAGAATAGTTTTTTGCTTAGATAAAAGTTCCATTGATGAAAAATATTTTTTGGGTTAAATAGAAGTTGGCTAATATTTTTCATGAAATGGAAGCTGGATTGATTAAAACAAATTTTCGATGAAATGGAAGCGGGATTGACGATAGTTATCATGGACATAGGTAGATTGCTTACTTACCAACATGAAGTTCGGTATTGAAGATATTCAAATAATTTACCAACCTAAACTACGGGATTACCCCTACACATCTGCTAGAGCCGTATTCATGAAGATAGGAGTAAGCTATTCGGGAGTAGCGCCTACTCCGGGAATAACTATTCCCTGAATAAAACTTAGTCGTTGTCGGTATTCATAAAACAGGCGCAGACGGCCGATTAGTTACTCTGGGCGTAAACTGCGCTGACGCTGGGTTTTCCCAATATTTGAGTGGTTATCGTTGATCGCGCATGCGCAAAAAGGTCCGTTACCGACGAAGAGTAAAATAAGTAAGCAAGTAAGTCTAGCCTTTATTACCCCACTATCAAATGCGCAGCATTTGCATCGAAATAGAATGCAAAATAAAACAGAAGTAAAACTAATATACAGTATTAATAGTGAGGAGGTCGGAACATCGAATTTCACGGTTGTGAGGACAATGTAAACAAATAAAAATTGAAAGACGGCGGTAAAGCAAAACAAATATAATTTAATATAAATGTAAAATTAGGAGGCGTTTTTTGTTACAGTAGGCCTAAATATGAGAGCAAACGTTAATTAGCAGCAAAGGTACAGTAAGAAATGACAAGGAAGAGTGAAAAGATTTGAAGTTTACGGTGAATTTGGGACAGATCAAGGCCTAACGGATACACGCGGCACTTCGAATGCAACATTGTCAGACATCTCGTCAAATTTTAACATAATATCTGACGGCGAAATGAAAGGCAATTTAAAGTTCGCCGTTGGCGAACTAGAAGAGTTAATTACAGATTCTCTTAAACACTTATTGATATCTAAAACGTCGTCGAATGCAACGAATAACGACGTCCGCCATTTTGTTTATCGCCTTTAAGCTGCGAATAGAGGACTTACTCCTGCCTCTGACTCGGAATAGCCTTATTCGCAGCGTAGAGCGTTGCACCTGTCTCATGAATTACCACCGTAGCCCACTATAGTCCCGCGTAGGCCAGATTTAAGATGCGAATAAGAGTTAGTCATGTCCCATGAATATCGCTCCTGGCACAGTAACTGTTAATAAAACCTAGGAGTGAATACAGGCACACGATATACGCGATATACGTACGCATCGATAATTTTTATATCGCCACGCTTTACAAAGTCGGAATTCTCCCACTGCTTAAAACGATCCTTTCTAATTCGTGTTTCCTCCGGTGAATTCATATTTCGTCTTGCTCCAAATTATCGTTTGATTCACGATCCATGAAACATCACTTTCGTTTCATAGTAAAAGTCAGCTGCCTCATCTAAAAATGTTTGAAAATATCAACACTGCTGACGTACCCCCTCCCCAATCCCATCCGCTTAAGAGAAACAGCGGAATCGCAGGGTAGGCACGCGCAACCTGCTTTATCATCCAGTTGAATGGAACTCTCTACCAGAACTAATCCGAAGATCATCCTCAATTAATATTTTTAAATCTAAACTTAAAACGTATCTCTTCTCTAAGTACTATGATTAGTAAGTACATTGTAACGCGTCCTTTGAGTAAGACTTTGTTTTATTAAGGCGCGTTATAAATGCAAGTTGTATTGTATTGTGTTGTATCACTTCTCAGACATACACGAGCAGTGCGATCAATCTTCATTTTCGGAAATCCCAAGCTCTTGCCAGAAAAAAGTGTAAAAAAAATCCCAAGTTACTGATAGCGAAAAATTTGTAATGAAATATGAAATGCGTTTTAACCATCACAATTATTCGCAAAAATGCCTAGCTAAGAACTGGCAAAGAAAAAACCCGGAGCATAACATTGAATTAACAAATTACGATGTTTACAATTAACAATAATAATAAAAGTCTTTCAAACAGACCCAGTGAACTAGTTTTTTTCTAATCTGATTCGCTGCCCCTGTTGAAAAGTATAGTAAAAACTAGTCATTAGACCATAGAAAAATTCCCAAGAGTGCTATGCAAAATCCCCAGATCCCAAGCCGACCCCCAAAATCCCTAGATCTTGGGAAAAATCACAAGGAGTGGTCACACTGTACACGAGTGAATATAACGCTTCAGCGTCTACTCTGCGTCACTGTTGCAGTTCTACTTCTAATCTAATCTAATCAGACACGTGTACAATGTCGAACCGTAAGAATATAATAATGTTCATAACATTGATAATACTCACGATTACTAGCTTAGTGTTTTACAGTGATTTTCACCAACACCCGATGTATTTTTTAAAATCTCTAAACCCATCGTGCAGTTCAACGTCACATCGATCTAGGATCTATGGAGATCTCTCTGCTGAATTCGAAGCTGATGTAGTCCACGAAGGTGATCGTTTCAGCGTTCTCGAGGCCTTGAAGCGAGATGGCTACACGCCTGTAGCCGTTTCAGAAGTTGTAGTTGATAGACAACCTATAGAATATACGATTGCTTGTTCCAATGCATCTCAGCCGACCAAACCATTTACTAATGCTACGCAAAATATGTCATCAGTTGCTTCTAACAAATCCATCGACGACGGTTCTAGCAACGACCGATGTAATCCAGTGGACGGTCAGTTGAAGTCGACGCAAGTCCTAAGAGTTCCAAACGTGGTTCACTAGCCTACGTCTTTCTTGGATCGGATCTGACTTTTACCTTCACCAACTACGTTAGCTATCGCAGCGTTGACAGATTCATAAGACCGGATCAAATTTTTGTTCATGTTGACCATATTCCAAGTGGAAAGTGGTGGAATCGTACCATCGACGAAGTCAAGAACATCTACCATGTCAAAAGAACATACTCGCTCAGAGCCCCAAATGGTCAACCTTACAAGTTTCCGGCTCACAGATCAGACTACATGAGAGCAGAAACATTGCTGAGTAAGTAGTGAAACATTTTCTTCTAGCGCAATTAATTATAAGAAGTAGTAAATATAAAATACATTCTGAGGTACAAACATACATACATGTACATACATTTACGTACATACATCTACATACATGCACGCATCTAATTATTCACATACATATATATTAGGGGTGTCCAAAATAAAGTTTTGGGGAATTTAAATTTGCACACCCTCTAATATTGTTGCTTATATAGAAATTTAATTTCCTGCAAAATATCTGGTCTCTATGTCAACATTTGGGGGTTGCTCAATGAGGCTGAAGTTTCAACATATAAAAAGGCCATGCTAATGCAATTTAATAGCAGCTCTTAACAAACAAAGCTTGAAATAAAAGTGTCACTGATCAAACCATAGTGTGAATTGTGGGGGGGATTCGTAGGCTCATAGCTTTCAGTCAAAAGTGCCATATAGCTATTAAGTAATATAGAGCCTCACTGTTCCCAGTACCTGGATGTTGTGAAATCTTGTAATTCAGCTACCGAAGACTGTAACGTGTTAGCGTGTTCTTGCGAGCATCTGGTATTCGCTTCCTGTTGTCCTCAACGACCTGTATTAACTTCTGCATTTCTTGCTCTGATTTTGTGGTCGATTGGTAAAATGTACTGAGTTTATACTCATCAAACCCTGAATGCTCTGCTGAATAATTAACAACTTCCAGCGACTTGATGACTGTTTTGTTGGTTGTCAGCGACGGTATCTCATTCCAGGCAACTGGATCGTCGACTGACAAAGTACCTATGCATATTCCGACAGATTTCAAGGCAGTAATTGAAGAGGAAGTCACCAGTTCATGCTGTGTCTTATTCTCCAGCTGGTCATATGTTGCTTTAATCCTGCAAACTTTCCAGTCACTTCCCCTCTGGATAATTGCTTGAACCATTAACCTTTATCTTCAGTGGGAACCTTCACAGAAAACAATGACAGGGCCACAAGTCCAAGGCACCACAGGTGGTTTGTAGCTTTTTAATTGCAGCCTGTGACATACCTTGTTTATGTCAGAGTACAGTTTGATGGTTTGGAAAAGCTTGCAAGAATGAACACAGCAGCACGTTGTCAAGTCGGTTGTTATTCAAAGATTTGTAGTGTGCTTGGTTGATGTTTTGCCAAAACTCCTAAAATCTGCTGAAACGAGCAATGTTTGGTCCATGACTGGCCATGCAATACTACACAAACTTCACCGATGATGATCTTATGCATTTGATGTTGACATGCTAAGTGAAACACATTTTCTGCATCAACTGTTCCAGCGAAGTACATGCGCTACGCTTTGTCCATGTGTTTGATGCCGTTTGTTGCAAAGCACATGCCTACAACATCTGTTGCAACATCACAGAGATTCAACAACTGCAATGCAACCTTAGCTTGTGCCTGTCCAGTGCCAGATGGAATGTTAATTACTCCGAGTATCTTATCTACGTTATGTCCTGTAACACAGAGAGCAATCCTGTAAGCATTGCCATTGGATCCTCCGTGTTGGTGCCGTTATTCACATCTAGAACTTTGGCCTCATTCAGCAACTTCTAAAAGTTATTAAATTGCTGAACTTTTTTGGTAGATGATATAATATTGTAAAAGGAACAAAATGAGCCTATGTGCATTGGAATCGGAGAAAATTATTTTTCCCCCATGTATTTTTGGACATCCCTAATATATATATATATGTATTTATATAGTCAGCAATGCATATTTGTTAAAACGGTGAAAACGAAATAAAAAACGGAAGAAACGCAGTTTTTTCCCAAAAATAAAAAATGATGAAAAAGAGGAAAACAGAAAGAAAATAATTTGACTTTGTTAAACCTTGTACTGCATATTAAAATTAAAAATCTTGTTTACACAATTTAATTTTAATCAGCTAATAACACAATTTTATTTGTAAACACTAAGTGACATTAATCTACAACAAGAGTTTTATTTTTATAAGTGTGGTTTAACAATAAATTAAGAAATCTAAAATATTGAAATCTTTTCAAATTTAAATTGTTAAGATAAGTCCACAGAAGTCCATGCCGAGGTAAACTAACACAATTAAAAACTAAGCTTTGTAATGTCTTTAAAATCATAGAGTGTACGCTTACTTAAAAAAAAATTGAACTTACAATTTTTACTTATTAAGAACTTTATATGGAGTAATCAGTCAATTTATCAGTCAATCGGAGATTACCGTGAATAAAGACTATAAAATTATTTCGCACTTTGGATAACTTAGAAATACAAATAACTTTTATAAATGCTGTATCTTGTACTTTGCCATTTATTTCTTAAATGATGACATTAAATAGCGACGTAAATTAGCTGAATCCTTAAAAGTGCATAAATAAAGTTACATAAAGAAAACAAAAACGGAAAAACGTGATGAAAAATACAATAATGAAAAAACGAGCCGTTTTAGAAAAAATAAAACACAAGAAAAGCGGTTTCAACAATCCATGCATAGTTACTATGCATGGATACATGTTTACAGACTCGCTTGTTAAGAATCATTGCAACACAATCATGCAGCTCAAGAAACATGTAGAAGTTTCTTAAGTCGTATCTATTTAAATCTGCTAGATAGCTACGTTTAGCGCCTTCATGATCTTCCTGTAAGGCGTTATATAAATGGTTAAATACATACAGACAGACATGCATACATGCCAATTTTGATATTCCCTTCTTAATCACCAAGCCTATACTTTAACTGTATACTCTCTCTTTTCCATTATAGTAGCCTATACCTATAGGCAATTTAACTCTAGTGGTGCGTTGCAGCCAATTCACATTAACACAGAGGTTAAAACAGAGGCAATGCCTTAATGCATTCATAAACGTTTTCAAATATACCTTCTTTCCCACACACAAGAAAACCGGGGACTCTGAATGCGGTCAACTGTACAGTTAACCCAACTCGTTTAAGAGATTCTCTTTATCGTCGGCTCTCTGCTGTTTCCCGCTTGATCGTCATTCAGAGCGAATGCCTGTCTCTCATTTCTCCCCTTTTTTCTCACTTCTCCCCTATTCTTCTCACTTCTCCCCTATTCTTCTCCCTCTTTCCTCTCTCATTTTTCATCTCAGACATCTCTGTCCCAACCACTCTTCGATCAGTGGACCCATTTTTCGTCTTTCACGTCTCCCTCTCTCTGTCTAATATTATGATTAACTACGTCCTTTCTCTTTACAGTCAGTCTTCAACGTTAATAAGATGTGTCTATAGTCTCATAATCAGTACAAAACAAAACAATTAATTCTACACTATACAAAATGACTTAATCGCCTATTGTCCATAAAATTATTTCACTATATGCTCTCGACCGATCCGATACACAGGCGCACCAAAAATGAATGGTCTTCAACCTCTAAAAAACTAAAGAAATAGAAGTACGAAGCTCTCGTCAGAGGTTGCAAGACATGCTCACTGCTCAGTACCGGAATGACACGCAGTCTCAGGCAGACCATAACGAGACTACCGTGTTGCATTGTGGAAGATCAACCTTAGTTGCCGACAGTGGCGGCTCTATAGGGGGCCAAGGGGCAAGTGCCCCACCAACTGAGTGTGTGCCCCCCCCCGGTGGCCCCTCAAAATTTTAGTCTATTATATTATGAATTCTTCCATTATTTAATTTTGATATTTTCATAGGTATGACTTACTTGCTTAAACATGATGCATGATTAAATCAGATATTATTTTATTCGTGGTATTTTCACAGACACGACCTACTTACTTGCTTTGAGTCTTAATTATTTAACTGTCGGCTATCCTTCACTGACTCCCTATTCGCAAGCGCATTGAGTACAGCAGAGGTTCAGATTCAGAATCTTTTCTATGCACCGCACCCCTGGGAAATCTTTGACCAATGTTCGAACCCCTGCAAAAGTATATCAGTTTTGAAGACGAATACATGAAATTTTTACTTTAAATCATAAAAAATAGGCAATCTGAAACTTATGAAGTGCGATAGTTAAGTGGTTAGCATGCTTGACTGTCAACCTATATGTCGGAGGTTGAAATCTCTGTCTGGACAGAAACGTTTTTCAAGATGTCTGTCCCATCTGGACCCAGGCAAAGTCCGATTTAAGCTGAGCACGTTGACTGCATGCTCACTGCGCAATTACAATTTACACTAGGCCTATAGCCTACTATATTACGTTACAGCACAATTTCAATTTTAAACAAAAGTATAGGCTAATTTATTCCGTAATTTAAATTATTTTGCATTTTACTTTGAAATTACAATGTAGACTAATATTACATTGCAGTTGGTCAAATTTGTTGACTTTCTATAGGTTATGGTGGAATATACATGGATGCTGACGTCCTGGTTGTCAAGTCGTTTACTCCACTTCGTCGATATCCTTTCGTGATAGGCCGTCAAACCTCTGATGGCCTTTGTAACGGGATAATGATCGCCGAAAGAGGTGCGCCCTTTCTTCGACTCCTCCTCGAACAATACCACTCATACTTGGGTTCTCAGGAACTCTGGGCTGTGAAGTCAGTCTTAAACGCGGATAAGCTAGCTGGTCTCTATCCACACCTGGTTCACGTTGAAGAGACAACTCTGAACCGACCCAACCATGTAGAGAAGGAACAGATCTATGACGGAAGGTACAACTGGACACAGAATTATGCAGTCCATCTGTGGGTGAGAACCTGGCCACAGGAAAAACAACCGAACGGAGTCGAGGACATTCTGACGAGAAACACGACATTCGCAGAACTTGCCAGACTCGCCATATTTGGCTCACACGAAATCAGAAACATTACGATAAATACAACATCTCAAATTTGAGAAATTGTAGCTAACTATTATTGAGTTCAGAATCAATCGTTAACTAACGGCACAACTTCCCTTTTCCCACACCCTCCCCTTCCCAAAACCCTCCACCAATCCCTTTCACTCCCTCCCGTTCCTCTTCCTCTCCCCTCCCCTTCCTCCACGACCCTTACCTCCACGCTCCCTGACCTCCCTCCCTTTGTCTCCTACCCTTTCCTTCTCTCCTTCCACTCCCCTTTCCTCCCTTCCCTTTCCCGGTTCCCCTTCCTCTCCCCCTCCTTATGCCCGCCTCCCCTTTCTCCTTTTATCTTTTTCAGCTCTACCCTTCCACCTCCCGCTACCCTTCCCTTCCTTTCCACTAACCACTCACCCTTCCCTCCCTTCTTTTTTCTTTTTCCTCCTTGACCCTCCCATCTCCTGGCCTTCATCCTCTTCTCCTTTTCCCTTTCCTCTTCCTCTTCCCCTACCCCTCTCCTCCCCTCCTCTACCCTGTCCTTGTCCCTGTCTGTCTGTCTGTCTGTCTGTCTGTCTGTCTGTCTCCAACTACCGAAATTAAATTAATCTAGTTATAATAATAGAAATTTGAGTGCCGTAATTCGTAAGCAGTCGATGACTCGAAGCAAGGATTCAGAAACACTTTGATGGGCGGGGGAAATCAATCAACATGGGCCTGTGTAAAAAGTTCAGTTTTTAGCTATTTTTTAAAAACAGCGAGGGATGTAGAGTTCCTATTGTCAGTAGGAAGATTGTTCCACATTCGAGGGGCTTCTGAGGTGAAGGATCGTGTTGCAGTTGTAGTGCGGCTACGGTGCAATACTAGGTTTCGGTTTCCGGAAGACCGCATGTTCCTTGAGGGCATGTGAAATTGAAGGGGGTCGGAGAGGTATGAGTGAGTTTTCGTTGTTACACAATTGTAGGTGATGGCGATTTTGTTAATGGGTATATTTCACAACCGGAGGCATATTGGATAAATTTCCGTCTTCTCTTTTGGGCGGCTTACACAAAGAATAAAATTATAATGTTTAATTTTTAAATACATCATAGGGCATAAGTTAGTTATAAAAATTATTTATGTTATATTATTTAGATGATTCGCATGAGAAAAAAAATATAAAGTCCAATTTTAACCCGAAATGCATTGTCCTTTCTAATGGTGCGTCAATTCAACGTTACGTTAGGGTAACAGCTGAAGCCTGAAGCGCTGAACTGATGTTTTACATTTTTTAGATCATTAACTTACATAATTTATCCATTGCTCCATATGGTTTTTATTAACTTTTTAACGAACTAAATAATTAAAAATAAATAAAACCCTCTGTCTTCAAATATTGCTTACAACTCCGTTACGAATGGGTGTCTGCCATCTGTGGAATAAATTGAAAACTCAATTTTTTTTGAATTGACATCTTCGATAGCAGGGCACTTTTTTGCATTGATTTTACCAAAAAGAAATCAATATTGATGTTTGCTTCTGTTGACAATTTGCGGAAATTTATCCGGTAATGTTATAGTATAAAAAAGATTTACAGCTCCGTGACGGTAATTATTGCATTTTGCGTGTATATAATTTTTTTCTTTCAAAAATAATATTGAAACTGTCAGCCTGGCCACTATACACTAACTATTTTTTATATCTTAACTCGCCTGGTAAGCGTGGAGACCTAATTATGAATATTTTACAACTCCGTTACTACAACTCCGTTACTTTATTTTTCTATTAAAATGAATTTATTTAATGGTACATGTAGATAATTTATCGTCATAATAATTTATTTTGCTGTGTAATAATTTAATGCACACTTAATACTAATTAATCACTAATTATAAATAGTGGCGGTATCTTGTAATGTGTATTTAGTACGTAACGGAGTTGTAAATATTTAGGAATCAAAGTTGTATGTGTTTCACATAGTAAAAAAACTAAAATGAAAAATTAGGCCAAATCTGTCAAATTTAAGCTCTGCTCAATATTAAGTATGCTTCAGCACAGCTAGTAAAATATTTGTGTAAGAAATTTTTTAAATTTTGCATGACTGTATTTTTCCCTAATTCTATTTCTGAATTTGCCTCCGGTTGTGAAATATAGGTGACTGAGGGTAAACCTGGCCACTTAAGGCTTCAGAGTAATTTTTTCCAGAATTTACAACACATAAGAACTATGAAACTGTGGGGTAACACAGACAGGTATATCAGCATTATAAATATACAATTAGACCTGGCCACTGCATTCTAAACCTGGTCAACAGCTGCCCACAGTGGTATCACCCCACTGTTCACAAAATTAGCTATTTTCTGGTAAACCTGGCCACACTTCAGATAAAGCCGGCCGTGGCCAGCTTTACCTGAAAAGCTGGCCCGGCTTTACCTGCCACTATACAAACAGTATACTATACCATAAAGCAGATTTATTTAGTATAAAACAAACACTTTAATTAGTAAGAGATCTGTTGAAATTTACTACGGGCAATGCCAAGACAGCTCAGGTTCCGGTCTCCGGTTGTTCATTCAAATGTCAACAGCAGATACTCCAAATTCATTCGTGAAGTGAAATTGCAAAATGTCCTATACGGTGACAGTCTATTAGAAATTCATGTACTACAGGCCTAAAATGTTTCGTATTAGTCTAGCTGTGACACAAGTGCTAAAATGCTCCTTATTAGTCTAGCTACAAAAAGATACTCCAAATTCATTCGTGAAGTGAAATTGCAAAATGTCCTATACGGTGACAGTCTATTAGAAATTCATGTACTACAGGCCTAAAATGTTTTGTATTAGTCTAGCTACAAAAAAGATCATTTCCATTAGAACTTGGTTCAGACACATTAATGCATTTAAAAGACAGCTGTGACACAAGTATTCTGCATCATCAAAAACACCAAAACTTTCTGCACAATATTCATGCAGCCAATGCCACATTTTGAACACTGCCATTACCATTCCAAAAAGGAATAGATCTACACAAAAACAAAAGAAAATGCCAAGTTATGATCTGACCAGTGATGATCATGTTTCATTCATTAGTGAACTGCCAGAAAAGAAACCAAAGGCTGTAGCTGGTAAAAAAAAGTCAGAGGAAAGAAAGACAGAACTGTGACTCTGTATCTGGAGAAGTTGAGCCTGCAAAGAAGCGAACGATAAATAGCAAGAAGAAAACTTGCTTGGAAGATGAGCCTGCTCGTGCTACTGATAGAGGTTCTGGCTGCCTAATGCTGAGTTCTGTATGTCTTTTCATAAATGATTTAAGCCATTCGTATCCAGCTACTTTTTTCTTAGTAGAGAAACCATCAATGTTATGTTCCAGTGCGTAGCCGTAAGCAATATATCGAACTTCCTTTGTCCCTAATGGAAAACCCCTCTGAGAGAGGTCCTTTATAACATCAATCAGTTCAGTTTCTGTTCTTGTGTCAAAAACTGGTTTGCGACCAGACATATGTGAACAGCCAGTAACTTTTCCAAGTAGTCTCATTTGCAAGTTAGATCTTGGTACCTGCCAGGCACGTGACAGCTGTCGAAACGATGCCTTGCCATTTTGGGCATTGTACTCACTGATTGCTGCTACCATGTTCTTCTCACTCCACTTGTTGAGTTTCACATTTCTGTTGTGTTTACCAGGTTCCAACATTCTTGGGTCAGAATTAGGCCTAACACATTTCTTTCTAGACTTTCTCTTCTTTTTCTCTCATCTTCTTTTTTATCCATCTAGTTTAACTTACGGAAATCTTGTTTGTTTGTTTGTTTGAGCCACAGGCTAAAAAGTCAAATCTTGCGACGACTAATTCGATCACTTACAATCATTCAATCGTCCTGAAACTTGGCAGATAGACTCGCCCTCGCAGACACTTCATTCTATAAAAATTTCAGCTCCCCCAAAAGGCAAGCTTATAGAATCGGGGACTCAACTTTTCGAATCGGGGAATCCCCTTTTCCGATACGCAGCGTTGTCATTGGCCGCAACAAAAACGGGCGCGCTGCCTGATTAAACGCACGCTATGTCGTAAAATGACCGCGTACTATATATTTGTAGAGGTAACTGCTTCGTAAGACGCATTATAGGATACTAGATGGATATAGTAAAAACTTTGTTTTTACGGGCTGTATTTTATTCTCTTCTGCCAAGCCACCTAGCCATCTAAAAGACAACATTATGCCAATTAATATAGACCACACCTAGTAATCCGGAGTTTATATGCACATTCACATGCTCTAAAATAATTAGCAAGCCGGAAATAAGCTTTTTATTACATATTTAGTGGTTACCAGGCACACCAGCTTCATCAAGCCGGCTAATAGCATTGGCCAGCTTTATCTGACGACCCTATGCCAGGTCAATCTGACTATTACGGGTTGACCTGGCCACGCATGTTACATTACAGTCTGTCAGTCGAATCACCACACGCGAATCGAATAAAACAAGTTACCAAAATTCTACAGAAGTACTTATGTTAATTTTATCACGATGAATAGCACTGTATTTAGGTTCAAATTACCACCACGAACCTTAGCAGTAAATCAGCTTTTTTAAATGTACAGCAGCAAATTTAGCGAAAAACCTCAAGGTCGTTGCAAAGATTTTAACAGGGAGGAAGATGGCCTACTTAAAGAATATTGGCTTGCGCAGTGCGAATGAGGGCGCGTGATGCATGCTGGTCTATCCAATGTGAAAACAACGAAAAGTTCCTATCTCTACAGTGTTAATAAAGCCGTACGCCTACCGTGTAGCTTCGCTTGGGAAACAGAAAAACGAAATTCCAAGCTTTTTCTCGCAGGCATTGCCACAATTCTCGCAGGCATTGCCACAATTCAAGGCTGATTTTCTCGGCTTCCAACCTAGCTCGTTCTGCTTCTTGTAGTAACTCTTTTGTCTTAAATTCCGCCTGTTGCTCAAGTTCTTTTGTCCTGAATTCCAACTGTTGCTCCAGCTCCAACTTCCTCAGAGCCAATTCCTGTTCTTTCCGGTCATTTTCCCTCGTTCGTTCCTGTTTCTCTTCTTCATATCTCAGTTTCTCAAAAGCCAACTTCTCTCTTTCAAACTCAATGTCATATCCACCCACCCTTCTTACCTCCGGTGCAACCATTGGCTCAGGCCTATCCTGCCCCGCCACCACGGTTTCCGCCCACCTAGTCAGAAGTTCATCTCTCGCCATACCACAAACAACCTCTTCCTCATATATCCACTCCTCGACAGTTTTAACCTTAACGCATGAGCACGGGTAAAATGCTGATTTGCTGATTGGGGATGGGTAAAATGCTGATTACAAAAATGCTGATAGGTCATGCTGATTGGTGGGTAAAATGCTGATTAGAAAATGCTGATTGTAACAACAGAATGTAACAGTCGGTCTTTATTATTATTAATCAATTCAATCAATCAATCAATCAAAATTTATATAGCGCCCCTTCAAGATCCCTACTCAGAGGTGCTCTTTACATGTATTATTACTACATTTATTATTATTATTATGACGACAGAATTTGGACGATCCTTTCGAAAATAAGCTGTTTTGGTGAAGCATTTGCTCCATTACTTGGGACCGTCATAGATCTGGAAATACATTCTGTCACATAGACCACTGCCACATTTTTTGACCTAAAATAAAGGCGGGCTATGACGTAAAATTAACGAGGGCTATGGCTTAAAATGAACGCGGACTTTTTATTTATGTAGAGGTAACTGTTTCATAAGACGCATTATGTCGTAGCGTTTATCTGTCTTCTAATGACAACACTAACCCTAATAATAATAAAAATTTCGACAATTTATATGGCGCCGTAACACGGCCATGCCGTTACAAGGGCGCCTGGCTAACATAAACCTAACCCTGACCGTAACCGACCCTCACGACGTCGTTTTATTTCACGTTAACTATGACGACACTAACCATAACCCTGACCCTAACCGACCCTCACGACGTAAAGTTTTAAAAATTCTGGCAGGGCAACGACCAGGGCACAGGCTTTTTTACCAGGGCATTTGCCCTGGCTTGCCCTGGTGTAGTGCCGCCACTGGTTAAAACGCATTTCATATTGCAGTAAAAAATTTTCGCTATCAGTAACTTGGGATATTTTTTTACACTTTTGGCCAATCTTGGGATTTTTCTGACAAGAGCTTGGAATTACCGAAAATGAAGAGTGATCGCACTGCTCGTGTATGTCTGAGAAGTGATGGATTATACAATCCGTCAATGCTCATCTGCTACCCAATTTAAATCAAAATTAAAAACTCATCTATTGTCATTGCACTATGGCTAAGCACACAGCGCAAAAGCGACGTATTTCGTCGTATCCCTCATAGACATCTTATATATTTTGGGTCCCCGATTCTATAAGCTTGCCCAATCACCAAAGGGGTGCTCCAATTTGCCGTAATGTTATTGGCGTAATTGACCGTTATGGAAAGCGGGACATGGGTGCATTATAATACTGATCTGATGTGAGGCTCGGAGCTGGCCCGAGTTTTCACATCACTTTCGTTTCATAATAAAAGTCAGCTGCCTAATCGAAAAATGTTTGAAAATATCAACACTGCTGACGTACCCCCCCCCAACCCATCCCATCTGCTTAAGAGAAACAGCGGAATCGCAGGTAGGCACGCGCGACCTCCTTTATAATCCATCACTTCTCAGACATACACGAGCAGTGCGATCACTCTTCATTTTCGGAAATTCCAAGCTCTTGTCAGAAAAATCCCAAGATTGGCCAAAAGTGTAAAAAAATATCCCAAGTTACTGATAGCGAAAATTTTTTACTGCAATATGAAATGCGTTTTAACCAGTGGCGGCACTACACCAGGGCAAGCCAGGGCAAATGCCCTGGTAAAAAAGCCTGTGCCCTGGTCGTTGCCCTGCCAGAATTTTTGCCCTGCCGAGAATTTATTTGGGGCATAAATCGCCTCTGCACTTGTTACTTGTATGATTGCCCTGGTTATGTCCTGGTTACAAAGAATGTCTGGCGCCGCCACTGGTTTTAACCAGGGCTGTTAAAGGCTTGGTTTTTTGTTTTTTGGTTTTTTGGTTTAAAAAAAAACAAACAAAAAACAAAAAACCGCAAATTTTGGTTTTTTGTTTTTACAAATTTCAACTGCCAAAAATCTCGTCTCTTCAACTCTCTTGGCAATTGTTGTATGGTCTTTGCTAACTTCGTTTTATGACATTTTACGGTTCTACTGTTCTAGTTAATTTCATTTATATGCATCTGATTAATTTGAACGGTATTAGCCTATGCCATTTTTATGAGCTTTATGATCCGAAATAGAAAAATCTCAAAAACAAAAACCAAAAAACCAAATAAAACCAAAAAACCAAAAAACCAACTTTTCATTTGAAAAAAGTTTGGTTTTTTACACCCCTGGTTTTAACCATCACAATTATTCGCAAAAAAAGCCTAGCTAAGAACTGGCAAAGAAAAAACCCGGAGCATAACATTGAATTAACAAATTACGATGTCTACAATTAACAATCATAATTGACAAGTGACAACTGACAACTTTTTTATTTCCAGAAGCACAATGCACATTACAATATTATTAACAAGAATAACTTGGTGCATTGGCTAGGGAACTGAGGAGACCCCAAAGGGGCACAAACCCCACTTAATTAGGGTCACCCTTTTTAACAATAATCAATTATGGCTGGTTAGTCAGTTGAAAGAAAGAAACTGTCAACTCAATAATGTTCTTAACTAAATAATAATAATAATAATAATAATAATAATAATAATAATAATAATAATAATAATAATAATAATAATAATAATAATAATAATAATAATAATAATAAGTGTTCAATGTCCTAGTTCAAGAACTAGGACGCAAGATCTCAGCAGCGACAGGCGACCAGCGTGAGACCAGTCATCTTCTACAACGCTTATCAGTCGCCCTACAAATCTGAAACTCTCTATCTGTTTTAGGCACCTCAGATTGCAACAACAGTAGCCCAGGACTGATCGATGGCTTATAAAAAATATTGAAAACAGTTACTTTTAATAAGTTTGTACATATGTTTGTTGGCTTTATGAAGAAATAAATTTGTCTTATAATAATAATAATAATAATAATAATAATAATAATAATAATAATAATAATAATAATAATAATAATAATAATAATAATAATAATAGTAATAATAAAAGTCTTTCAAACAGACCCACTGAACTAGTTTTTTCTAATCTGATTCGCTGCCACTGTTAAAAAGTATAGTAAAAACTAGTAATTAGACCATACAAAAATTCCCAAGATAGCTATGCAAAGTCCCCAGATCCCAAGCCGACCCCAAAATCCCAAGATCTTGGGAAAAATCACAAGGAGTGGTCACACTGTATACGAGTGAATAATTATGACGCAAGGATTCTATAATTATGACGCGTCAGCGTCTACTCTGCATCACTGTTGCAGTTCTACTTCTAATCTAGGCAAATCAGACACGTGTACAATGTCGAACCGTAAGAAAATGATAATGTTCATAACATTGATAATACTCACGATTACTTGCTTAGTGTTTTACAGTGATTTTCACCAACACCCGATGTATTTTATTAATTCTCTAAACACATCGTGCAGTTCAACGTCACATCGATCCAGGATTTATGGAGATCTCTCTGCTGAATTCGAAGCTGATGTTGTCCACGAAGGCGATCGTTTTAACGTTCTCGAGGCCTTGAAGCGAAATGGCTACACGCCAGTTGCCGTTTCAGAAGTTGTAGTTGACAGATCTCCTCTAGGATCTACGATTGCCTGTTCCAATGCATCGCAGCCGGCCAAACAGGTTACCAATATTACGCACAACTTATCATCAGTTCCTTCTAACAAATCTATCGACGAAGGTTCTAGCAACGACCGATGTAATCCAGTGGACGAACAGTTGAACTCGACGCAAGTCCTAAGAGTTCCCAACGTGGTTCACTACGTCTTTCTTGGATCGGATCTGAACTTCACCTTCACCAACTATCTTAGCTATCGCAGCGTTGACAGATTTATAAGACCGGATCAAATTTTTGTTCATGGTGACCATATTCCTCGCGGAATGTGGTGGAATCGTACCATCGACGAAGTCAAGAACATCTACCACATCAAAAGAACCTACTCGAACAAAGCACCAAATGGTCAACCTTACAAGTATTCGGCTCACAAATCAGACTACATGAGAACAGAAACATTGCTGAGTAAGTAGTGAAACATTTTCTTCTAGCGCAATTAATTATAAGAAGTAGTAAATATAAAATACATTCTGAGGTACAAACATACATACATGTACATACATTTACGTACATACATCTACATACATGCACGCATCTAATTATTCACATACATATATATTAGGGGTTTCTAAAATAAATTTTTGGGGAATTTAAATTTGCACACCCTCTAATATTGTTGCTTATATAGAAATTTAATTTCCTGCAAAATTTCTGCAAAATTTCTGGTCTCTATGTCAACATTTGGGGGTTGCTCAATGAGTCTGAAGTTTCAACATATAAAAAGGCCATGCTAATGCAATTTAATAGCAGCTGTAAACAAACAAAGCTTGAAATAAAAGTGTCACTGATCAAACCATAGTGTGAATTGTAAGGGGGGGATTCGTAGGCTCATAGCTTTCAGTCAAAAGTGCCATATAGCTATTAAGTAATATAGAGCCTCACTGTTCCCAGTACCTGGATGTTGTCAAATCTTGTAATTAAGCTACCGAAGACTGTAACGTGTTAGCGTGTTCTTGCGAGCATTTGGTATTCGCTTCCTGTTGTCCTCAACAACCTGTATTAAATTCTGCATTACTTGCTCTGATTTTGTGGTCGATTGGTAAAATGTACTGTGTTTGTACTCATCGAAGCCAATGAATGCTCTGCTGAATCATTAACAACTTCCAGCGACTTGACGACTGTCATGCTGGTCGTCACTGCTTGTCCGCGACGGTATCTCATTCCAGGCATCTGGATCGTCGACTGACAAAGTATCTATGCTTATTCCAACAGATTTCAAGGCAGTAGTTGAAGAGGAAGTCACCAGTTCATGCTGTGTCTTATTCTCCAGCTGGTCATATGTTGCCTTAATCCTGCAAACTTTCCAGTCACTTCCCCTCTGGATAATTGCTTGAACCATTAACCTTTATCTTCAGTGGAAACCTTCACAGAAAACAATGACAGTGGCAGAAGTCCAAGGCACCACAGGTAGTTTGTAGCTTTTTAATTGCAGCCTGTGACATACCTTGTTTATGTCAGAGTACAGTTTGATCATTTGGAACAGCAGCATTTCGTTAAATGCGGCATCGGCACCCACTACATGGAATGAGATACCGTCGCTGACAGGCAAGAACATAGATATGTGCTGCAAAAATACAAAACTCTGTAAGATTCTCCAACTCTCTAGTGGTAAGCTTGAATTCATCATGAAAGAGGAAGATTTTAAGGCAATAAATAACGTTAGCTATCCACCTCGCCATGTGATAAGCTAATGGCGGCCAGAAGTGGTAATGTTTGGGAGTTGGGAGGAGACAGTCCAAAATTAGAAGTGAAAAAGCTCGATCAATTCTTTGTAATCTTCTCGTGGTAAATATGCAGTGCTTTCTGACAGGAAAGCTTGCAAGAATAAACACACTTCTTCGCAAAGCTGTTGCAGCAGCACGTTATCAAGTCGGTTGTTATTCAAATATTTGTAGTGTGCTTGGTTGATGCTTAGCCAACACTCCTAAAATCTGCTGAAACGAGCAATGTTTGGTCCATGACTGGCCATGCAATACTACACAAACTTCACCGATGATGATCTTATGCATTTGATGTTGACATGCTAAGTGCAACACATTTTCTGCATCAACTGTTCCAGCGAAGTACATGCGCTACGCTTTGTCCATGTGTTTGATGCCGTTTGCAGCAAAGTACATGCCTACAACATCTGTTGCAACATCACAGAGATTCAACAACTGGAATGCAGCCTTAGCTTGTGCCTGTCCAGTGCCAGATGGAATGTTAATTACTCCGAGTATCTTATCTACGTTATGTCCTGTAACACAGAGAGCAATCCTGTAAGGGTCATTCCATGTCAAATCAACCAAAATTTAGAAACATCCCCACCACACCATCTCAGAATTTGATGATATTTGGTCAGTTTGTAACCCAACATATCTTAGGAAGCCATGCAAAATATTAGCTCATAATGTTGCATGGTATTCAAGATATGACCAGCTTTTTGGTGGGGGGGGGGGGTCGCGACAGCTCGTGAACGACTTCATTCTTAGGCATTTTTGATTGCTAATAACTCAGGAAGTATGTTAGCTACTTCAATCAAATTTTCACCACATTATAAGTCCTCTCAGAATTAAGTCGTTAGCAATCAAAAACGCCACAGAATTAAGTCGCGAACGACTTAATTCTGAGGCGTTTTTGATTGCTAATAACTCAGGAAGTATCTTAGATACTTCTATCAAATATTTTCACCACATTATACGTTCTTTGAGTAGATTCTAAAAATGGTAAAACTGTGCAGTTTGACCCATTACATATGAGCACAGTCCAGCTACAAAAAGGTGTTTTGTTCCCGAATGTAAAAAACCTCATTTTTCAACTGGATTTCTGTAATGGAAGGCATCACGGAAGCAGAATGATATTAGTATTTTATGAAAGTACTTTTCAAGTCCTTTCTAATGGTGTGCAGCACATAACTGTGCTACCTATCCGACATGACCATTTTTCGATCGAAAGACGACCTGCTTTTTACTTTGTGTAGTTTTCAAGATGGTCTAACACATTCAGTCATTGGTTAAAATACCTCAGAATTTGCCAGATCATTCATCATAATGTCCACAAAAAACCCAAAAACTTATGGGACTTTATACTTAATATAAGCGAACCAGTGGTTGCTCAAATATCGATATTTGTGCCGTTGGAATGAACAAAAGGCCATTTTCAAGCTGGGCTGGGCTCATGTATAATGGGTCAAACTGCAAAGTTTTACCATTTTATCCAAAGGCCTTACAATGTGGTGAAAATTTGATAGAAGTATCTAACATACTTCCTGAGTTATTAGCAATCAAAAACGCCTCAGAATTAAGTCGTTCACGAGCTGTCGCGACCCCCCCACCATAAAGCTGGTCATATCTTGAATACCATGCAACATTATGAGCTAATATTTTGCATGGCTTCCTAAGATATGTTGGGGTCAAACTGACCAAATATCATCAAATTCTGAGATGGTGTGGTGGGGACCATTGGTTGATTTGAAGTGGAATGACCCGTAAGCATTGCCATTGGATCCTCCGTGTTGGTGCCGTTATTCACATCTAGAACTTTGACCTCATTCAGCAACCTCTAAAAGTTATTAAATTGCTGAACTTTTTGGTAGATGATATAATATTGTAAAAGGAACAAAATGAGCCTATGTGCATTGGAATCGAAGAAAAATTATTTTTCCCCCATGTATTTTTGGACACCCCTAATATATATACGTATTTATATAGTCAGTAATGCATATTTGTTAAAACGGTGAAAACGAAATAAAAAACGGAAGAAACGTAGTTTTTTCCAAAAAATTAAAAACGGGAAAAGAGGAAAACAGAAAGAAAATAATTTGACTTTGTTAAACCTTGTACTGCATATTAAAATTAAAAATCTTGTTTACACAATTTAATTTTAATCAGCTAATTACACAATTTTATTTGTAAACACTAAGTGACATTAATCTACAACAACAGTTTTATTTTTATAAGTGTGGTTTAACAATAAATTAAGAAATTTAAAATATTGAAATCTTTTCAAATTTAAATTGTTAAGATAAGTCCACACAAGTCCATGCCGACATAAACTAACACAATTAAAAACTAAGCTTTGTAATGTCTTTAAAATCATAGAGTGTAAGCTTACTTAATAAAAACTGAACTTACAATTTTTACTTATATATAAGAACTTGATGTGGAGTAAAATCAGTCAATTTATCAGTCAATCGGAGATTGCTGTGTATAGGCTAAAGACTACATTTCGCACTTTGGATAACTTAGAAATACTAATAACTTTTATAAATTCTGTATCTTGTACTGTGCCATTTATTTCTTAAATGATGATATTAAATAGCGACGTAAATTAGCTGAATCCTTAAAAGTGCATAAATAAAGTTACATAAAGAAAACAAAAACGGAAAAACGTGATGAAAAATACAATAATGAAAAAACGAGCCGTTTTAGAAAAAATAAAAAACAAGAAAAGTGGTTTCAACAATCCATGCATAGTTACTATGCATGGATACATGTTTACAGACTTGCATGTTAAGAATCATTGCAACACAATCATGCAGCTCAAGAAACATTTAGAAGTTTCTTAAGTCGTATCTATTTAAATGTGCTAGAAAGCTACGTTTAGCACCTTCATGATGTTCCTGTAAGGCATTATACAAGTGGTTAAATACCGTACATACATACAGACAGACATGCATACATGTCAATTTTGATCTTCCCTTCTGAATCACCAAGTCTACTTTAACTGTACTCTCTCTTTTCCATATAGTATACCTATAGGCAATTTAACTCTAGTGGTGCGTTGCAGCCAATTCACATTAATACAGAGGTTAAAACAGAGGCAATGCGTTAATGCATTCATAAACGTTTTCAAATATACCTTCTTTCCAACACACAAGAAAACCGGGGACTCTGAATGCGGTCAACTGTTAACCCAACTCGTTTAAGAGATTCTCTCTATCGTCGGCTCTCTGCTGTTTCCCGCTTGATCGTCATTCAGAGCGAATGCCTGTCTCTCATTTCTCCCCTATTTTTCTCACTTCTCCCCTATTCTTCTCACTTCTCCCCTATTCTTCTCACTTCTCCCCTATTCTTCTCCCTCTTTCCTCTGTCATTTTTCATCTCAGACATCTCTGTCCCAACCACTCTTCGATCAGTGAACCCATTGTTTGTCTTTCACGTCTCCCTCTCTCTGTCTAATATTATGATTAACTATACGTCCTTTCTCTTTACAGTCATTCTTCAACGTTAATAAGATGTGTCTATAGTTTCATAATCAGAACAAAACAAAACAATTAATTCTACACTATACAAAACGACTTAATCGCCTATTGTCCATATTTCACTACATGCTCTCGCCCGATCCGATACACAGGAGCACCAAAAACGAATGGTCTTCAACCTCTGAAAAACTATAGAAATAGAAGTACGAAGCTCTCGTCAGAGGTTGCAAGACATGCTCACTGCTCAGTACCGGAATGAGACGCAGTCTCAGGCAGACCATAACGAGAGTATACCGTGTTGCATTGTGGAAGATCAACCTTAGTTGCCGACAGTGGCTAGGGGGCCAAGGGGCAAGTGCCCCACCAACTGAGTGTGTGCCCCCCCCCGGTGGCCCCTCCAAATTTTAGTCTATTATATTATGAATTCTTCCATTATTTAATTTTGATATTTTCATAGGTATGACTTACTTGATTAAACTTGATGCATGATTAAATCCGACATGCTCAGTACCGGAATGAGGGGCAGACCATGACGAGACTACCGTGTTGCATTGTGGAAGATCAACCTTCGTGTCCGACAGTGGCGGCTCTATAGGGGGCAAGTGCCCACCAACTGAATGTGTGGCCCCCGGTGACCCCTCCAAATTTTAGTCCAATATATTATGAATTCTGCTATTGTTTAATTTTGATATTTTGATAGGTATAACTTACTTCATTAAACATGATGCATGATTAAATCCGATATTATTTTATTCGTGGTATTTTCACAGACACGACCTACTTACTTGCTTTGAGTCTTAATTATTTAACTGTCGGCTGTCCTTCACTGACTCCCTATTCGCAAGCGCATTGAGTGCAGAGGTTCAGATTCAGAATCTTTTCTATGCACCGCACCCCTGGGAAATCTTTGACCAATGTTCGAACCCCTACAAAAGTATATCAGTTTTGAAGACGAATACATGAAATTGTTACTTTAAATTATAAACAAATAGGCAATCTGAAACTTAAGAAGTGCGATAGTTAAGTGGTTAGCATGCCTGACTGTCAACCTATATGTCGGAGGTTGAAATCTCCGTCAGAACAGAAACATTTTTCAAGATGTCTGTCTCATCTGGGCCCAGGCAAAGTCCGGTTTAAGCTGAGCACGTTGACTGCTCACTGGTCACTGCGCAATTACAATTTACACTAGGCATAGCCTACTATATTACGTTACAGCACAATTTCAATTTTAAACAAAAGTATAGGCTAATTTATTCCGTAATTTAAATTATTTTGCATTTTACTCTGCAATTACAATGTAGACTAATATTACATTGCAGTTGGTCAAATTTGTTGACTTTCTATAGGTTATGGTGGAATATACATGGATGGTGACGTCCTGGTTGTCAAGTCGTTTACTCCACTTCGTCAGTTTCCTTTCGTGATAGGCCGTCAAACCTCTGATGGCCTTTGTAACGGGATAATGATCGCCGAAAGAGGTGCGCCCTTTCTTCGACTCCTCCTGGAACAATACCACTCATACTTGGGTCCTAAGGAATGGTGGGCTGGGAAGTCAGTTTTAAACGCGGATAAGCTAGCTGGTCTCTATCCACACCTGGTTCACGTTGAAGAGACAACTCTGAACCGACCCAACCATGGAGAGATCGCTCAGATCTACGACGGAAGGTACAACTGGACACAGAATTATGCAGTCCATCTGTGGATTAGACTCTGGCCAAAGAAAAAACAACCGAACGGAGTCGAGGACATTCTGAAGAAAAGCACGACATTCGCAGAACTTGCCAGACTCGCCATATTTGGCTCACACGAAATCAGAAACAGTACCACGATTACAACATCTCCTCAAAGTTGAAAAATTGTAGTTAACTATAATTGAGTTCATAATTAAACGTAGTTTCCCCAAAAATAAAAAAACGAAAAAGGGGGAAACAAACAGAAAATAATTTGAGTTTGTTAAACCTTGTACTGCATATTAAAATTAAAAATCTTGTTTACACAATTTAATTTTAATCAGTAAATAAACACAACTTTATTTGTTAACATTAGGTGACATTAATCTACAACAACAGTTTTATTTATAGGAATGGTTTAACAATAAATTAAGAAATTTAAAATATTGAAATCTTTTCAAATTTAAATTGTTAAGATAAGTCCACAGAAGTCCATGCCGAGGTAAACTAACACAATTAAAAACTAAGCTTTGTAATGTCTTTAAAATCATAGAGTGTAAGCTTACTTAATAAAAATTGAACTTACAATTTTTACTTATAAGAACTTGATATGGAGTAATATCAGTCAATTTATCAGTCAATCGGATATTACCGTGTATAAAGACTTTATTTCGCACTTTGGATAACTTAGAAATACAAATAACTTTTATAAATTCTGTATCTTGTACTGTGCCATTTAATTCTTAAATGATGACATTAAATAGCGACGTAAATTAGCTGAATCCTTAAAGATGCATAAATAAAGTTACATAAAGAAAACAAAAACGGAAAAAACGTGATGAAAAATACAATAATGAAAAAACGAGCCGTTTTAGAAAAAATAAAACACAAGAAAAGCGGTTTCAACAATCCATGCATAGTTACTATGCATGGATACATGTTTACAGACTCGCTTGTTAAGAATCATTGCAACACAATCATGCAGCTCAAGAAACATTTAGAAGTTTCTTAAGTCGTATCTATTTAAATCTGCTAGAAAGCTACGTTTAGCGCCTTCAGGATATTCCTGTAAGGCATTATATAAATGGTTTAATACCGTACATACATACAGACAGACATGCATACATGGCCAATTTTGATATTACCTTCTTAATCACCAAGCCTATACTTTAACTGTACTCTCTCTTTTCCATATATAGTATACCTATAGGCAATTTAACTCTAGTGGTGCGTTGCAGCCAATTCACATTAACACAGAGGTTAAAACAGAGGCAATGCGTTAATGCATTCATAAACGTTTTCAAATATACCTTCTTTCCAACACACAAGAAAACCGGGGACTCTGAATGCGGTCAACTGTTAACCCAACTCGTTTAAGAGATTCTCTCTATCGTCGGCTCTCTGCTGTTTCCCGCTTGATCGTCATTCAGAGCGAATGCCGGTCTCTCATTTCTCCCCTATTTTTCTCACTTCTCCCCTATTCTTCTCACTTCTCCCCTATTCTTCTCACTTCTCCCCTATTCTTCTCCCTCTTTCCTCTCTCATTTTTCATCTCAGACATCTCTGTCCCAACCACTCTTCATTCAGTGGACCCATTTTTCGTCTTTCACGTCTCCCTATCTCTGTCTAATATTATGATTAACTATACGTCCTTTCTCTTTACAGTCAGCCTTCAACGTTAATAAGATGTGTCTATAGTTTCATAATCAGAACAAAACAACACAATTAATTCTACACTATACAAAACGACTTAATCGCCTATTGTCCATATTTCACTACATGCTCTCGACCGATATGCGACACAGGAGCACCAAAAATGAATGGTCTTCAACCTCTAAAAAACTAAAGATATAGAAGTACGAAGCTCTCGTCAGAGGTTGCAAGACATGCTCACTGCTCAGTACCGGAATGACACGCAGTCTCAGGCAGACCATAACGAGAGTATACCGTGTTGCATTGTGGAAGATCAACATTAGTTTTTGACAGGCTAGGAGGCCAAGGGGCAAGTGCCCCACCAACTGAGTGTGTGCCCCCCCCGGTGGCCCCTCCAAATTTTAGTCTATTATATTATGAATTCTTCCATTATTTAATTTTGATATTTTCATAGGTATGACTTACTTGATTAAACATGATGCATGATTAAATCCGACATGCTCAGTACCGGAATGAGGGGCAGACCATGACGAGACTACCGTGTTGCATTGTGGAAGATCAACATTCGTTGCCGACAGTGGCGGCTCTATAGGGGGCAAGTGCCCACCAACTGAATGTGTGGCCCCCGGTGACCCCTCCAAATTTTAGTCCAATATATTATGAATTCTTCCATTATTTAATTTTGATATTTTGATAGGTATAACTTACTTCCTTAAACATGATGCATGATTAAATCCGATATTATTTTATTCGTGGTATTTTCACAGACACGACCTACTTACATGCTTTGAGTCTTAATTATTTAACTGTCGGCTGTCCTTCACTGACTCCCTATTCGCAAGCGCATTGGGTACAGCAGAGGTTCAGATTCAGAATCTTTTCTATGCACCGCACCCCTGGGAAATCTTTGACCAATGTTCGAACCCCTGCAAAAGTATATCAGTTTTGAAGACGAATACATGAAATTGTTACTTTAAATCATAAACAAATAGGCAATCTGAAACGTAAGAAGTGCGATAGTTAAGTGGTTAGCATGCTTAACTGTCAACCTATATGTCGGAGGTTGAAATCTCCGTCAGAACAGACACATTTTTCAAGATGTCAGTCCCATCTGGACCCAGGCAAAGTCCGGTTTAAGCTGAGCACGTTGACTGCTCACTGCACAATTACAATTTACAGTAGCCTACTATATTACATTACAGCACAATTTCAATTTTAAACAAAAGTATAGGCTAATTTATTCCGTAATTTAAATTATTTTGCATTTTACTTTGCAATTACAATGTAGACTAATATTACATTGCAGTTGGTCAAATTTGTTGACTTTCTATAGGTTATGGTGGAATATACATGGATGCTGACGTCCTGGTTGTCAAGTCGTTTACTCCACTTCGTGGATATCCTTTCGTGATAGGTCGTCAAACCTTTGATGGCCTTTGTAACGGGATAATGATCGCCGAAAGAGGTGCGCCATTTCTTCGACTCCTCCTGGAACAATACCACTCATACTTGGGTCCTAAGGAAATGTGGGCTGGGAAGTCAGTTTTAAACGCGGATAAGCTAGCTAGTCTCTATCCACACCTGGTTCACGTTGAAGAGACAACTCTGAACCGACCCAACCATGGAGAGATCGCTCAGATCTACGACGGAAGGTACAACTGGACACAGAATTATGCAGTCCATCTGTGGATTAGACTCTGGCCAAAGAAAAAACAACCGAACGGAGTCGAGGACATTCTGAAGAAAAGCACGACATTCGCAGAACTTGCCAGACTCGCTATATTTGGCTCACACGAAATCAGAAACAGTACCACGAATACAACATCTCCTCAAAGTTGAAAAATTGTAGTTAACTATAATTGAGTTCATAATTAATCGCTAACTAATGGCATTACTTCCCTTTCCCCACATCCTCCCCTTCCCCAAACCTCTTCCAATCTCTTTTCCCTCTCCTCCCCTTCCTCCTTGACCCTCCCACCTTTCTCTCTGGTCTTCCTCCCCCTTCTCCACTTCCCTTTCCCTCTCCCCTTGCACCTTACACTCCCTTTTCTTTCCCCTTTCATCCCTCCCTTCTCCTCCTCTTCCCGTTTCACCTCCCCTTCACTGGTCTTCTTCCTCTCTCCCTTCACCTTCTTTTTCTGCGCTCCCCTTCCACCTCACTTCAACCCTTCTTCTCCCCTTTCCCCCACTCTTCCCTCCCCTTCTTTTTTATCCTTTCTCCTTGACTCTCCCATCTCCTGGCCTTCCTCCTCTTCTCCCCATCCCTATCCTCTTCTTTTATACCTCCTCCTCTACCCTGTTTCTGTCCCTATTTCTATCGCTATCCCTATCCTTGTCACTGTCACTGTCCCTCTTTCTCTTCAGTCTTCACCTACCGAAATTAAATTAGACTAGTTATAATAATAGAAATTTGAGTGGCGTAATTCTTAAGCAGTCGATGACTCGAAGCAAAGATTCAGAAGCACTTTGAGGAGAAGGGAGAGATCATTCAAGATATGGGCCTGTGTAAAAAGTTCAGTTTTTAGCTGTTTCTTGAAGACAGCGAGGGATGCATAGTTCCTATTGTCAGTAGGAAGATTGTTCCACATTCGAGGGGCTGCTGAGCTGAAGGATCTTGTTGCAGTTGTAGTGCGGCAACGGTGCAAGACTAGGGTTCGGTTTCCGGAAGATCGCATGTTCCTTGAGGGCATGTGAAATTGAAGGTGGTCGGAGAGGTATGAGGGAGTTTTCGTTGTTACACAATTGTACATGTAGGTGATGATGGCGATTTTGTTTATAATCCTTTCTTTAACAGGTGGAGGCATTTGAGGAGTGGTTTACTACTGGTACGATAAGAGGAGTTGTAGAAGACCCGTGCTATGTTGTTTTGAATCCGTTGAAAGGAAGTCAGATTTTTTGTAGGGCTGCATTTCGATTGATTTTTTAATCGTGATTAATCGCACGATTAAAAAATTAACGCGATCAATCGCACATTCACTGATATTGTTGTTTTTTGGAAGAAGGTCCATGGTAACATTACTGGCGTGAAGAGCAGTATATAGGAATCGGGATCAATTCCCGCTACCCTCTCACATGTTCACACAGCCTATTATTCGCTAGTTGTCGTTGGTGAATGAGTAGTAGGACGTGATGGGAGCCTTGCATCGCTGCCGTATTATACAGTTAAATTCGACTCCTTAAATTATACCTTATGTCCTAATTCAAACGATTGAACATTTTTTATTAACGTAGGCTAACACTGCATTGCAGTTGGCAAAATATGCTGACTTTTCTATAGCCTTTAGGCTATGGTGGAATATACATGGATGCTGACGTCCTCGTTGTCAAGTCGTTTACTCCGCTTCGTCGGTTTCCTTTCGTGATCGGTCGTGAAAGCTATAGCGCCATTTGTAATGGGATAATGTCTTTAATAAAGTTGATAATAAATTCGAGGCGCTGCTGAGGTGAAGGATCTTGTTGCAATAAATAGTAGTGCGGCAAATTCAACGTATAATAAAGTTACGCAGTCCATCAGTGGATGAGAGTCTGGCCAAAGGAGAAACGGCCGAATGGAGTCGAAGAAATTCTGACGAGAAATACGACATTCGCAGAACTTGCCAGACTCGCCATATTTGGCTCACACGAAATCAGAAACATTACGATAAATACAACATCTCCTCAACTTTGAAAAATTTAAGCTAGCTATAATTGCAAAGTATGACCTGCTGTTGAATATAAGACCAGTCTATTTTCTGGTAGGAAATACATAATAAACGATATGATGGCTTGGGTTCAGAATTGCAAGCAGGGGAAATGAAAGGTAGGAGGTCGCAGCAAAATATATGTACAGTCTCCTGAAATTGACAAATACAGTGATGTGACTTCTACTGTGACAATGATGTTGATGAAAATTGTCCGTCATTCCTTAGTTTCAGTACAATTAGGGCCTAAGCAAAATTGCAGCCGACAAAATGACTCGAAGAAAAGTCAAGCTTTGAGTCTACATGTCTCAGCCAGATCATCTCTGTGACCCGCGTGTGTCCAAAATTTGAAGCTTCAAAATTAATCTCGACCAGGTTGTTTTTGTGTTCCACCTTGAGAAATATTGTCATTTGCCAAATTAGATTTTTACAAATCTGAATAGATGTAGAACCTGCGCAAAGCCCCGCAAGAATTATCACTTAGAAAACAACGTGATACATTGTAATTATCAGAGATCCAAACAAATTTCAACACTTAGGCTTAAAATATAAGGCAAAAGAAAAAGAAGACCCGTCAGTTATTTGTCATTTATTTATTCCCTTTAGTGCTTTTGGGAATTTGTTTCCATGGTACTCGACCATTTGCAGAACAAATTTTCTCTTTCTCATTTCGGACCAGGGCTTCATTGAAGGACTGCAATAGAGCCAACTACGCCAAATCGTGCGTCACTCTTAGGGGGAATACATGTACATGTATATGTTGTCTCTTGCCTCACTGTATCATTGTTCTGATTCCCATTGTCGCGGGTCCTGATCAAGAAAAGTAATCCAGTCTGACGATCTGGAATATTTTTGTGGTATAAGTGGCGAAGAAATTGAGCAGTGCTCTGGTAGGTGGATTACGTATGGGAGGAAGCGTCTTTGGAGGTTCTGCAAGGTGCCCTGCTACGCTGCTCACCCTACCATGCGCTGTTTATCGTCGACGGTGTCTGAATCGTGAAAAAGGCTGAGGCTAACCAGGTCTCCAACAAATACCACAGTTGTCGGGAAAATGCTGTTAGGGCGACCTTTGAGACTGCCTTGTCTGGGTAAATATGGATTGCCTTCAAGAATTGCAGTGCGTTCCTTGGGGCTTCCTTGGGTACAGATGAACCAGTACTTCACGTTGGTTGTTGTCACAAAGAGTGACACTCGAAGTAAATGATACCACAACTATCGAGGGTAGGATTTCCTCTCTGTGCTCTGGAGCTGTTGAATAGGAAATTGTCCTCTGAAAAGCCACATCTTGATTGCATAGATCGCACGTCCCATCCAACGCGCGCGGTGAAGTGCTTCTGGGTACCCGAACGTTATTCTTTTCGGTGGAATTCCTCCTAAAACATGACTGCTAGTTCTAGTAGCTCTATGTAGTCGTCTCTGTGGTATTCAGTAGGCCTACCCAGTTGCTGCAATGCGAAGGTGATGATATCGTCTCGAATTTCTGTGACTAGCCGTGCTGAGTCTTTATCCTGTGGAGTTTATACATGAATTGGCATGATAATTCGACCTGGCCGATTAAAGATCTTTGAGTTGAAAATATCACATGTACCTTAAAAATACCCTTATATGGGGATTAATATGAGACGCATATTCTCATGACATAATATAGTGTCCATGTAGTCGGATTAGGTCCAAACAAATGTTAATGGGCATGTTGGTAGGGGGTAATCGAGGAAACTATAGGCCTAATACACCTAAGATTTTGTACGTCTGCTTATGCATACTTACGTACATAAGTGTATCCATGCAAACAAGCATACGTGCATGCATAGATGCATACATACATACATACATACATACATACATACATACATACATACATACATACATACATACATACATACATACATACATACATACATACATACGTACATACATACATACATACATATAAACGTACACAAATATATGCCTAGATACCTACAGGCATAGATAAAGACTGACAGGGCCCGACTAACTGGCTTTGTTTGAGGTCAATAATCACGAGTCCATCAGTCATTCACTCAGTCATTCACTCACGCGGTCTCAATGCAGTCAGCCAACTTTTACATTTTTGAAAGCTAGGTAGTTGTATAATGATATATTTTATTTGTTACCACAGTAATCGTCGAACAATGATATTAGTTACTTTCATCATTACACCAACAGCGTTTTGCACAATATAGGCCCAGATGTTGGTTAATGTAAAAAGTGATGTGTTATTGATTTTAATGCACTAATTTTGTTTTTAGTAATTAGCCGCAGTTGACTTAGTAATTAAAATCAGTGGCGGTTTTAGGGGGGTAGAAGAGTTTAGTGCCCACCTCACTGAGTTTACGTCTCCCCGGTTCCTCGTTTCCACTAGTTTCGTCCGATTATGAAATCTGGTAAGCCTATTATTATATTTTGATGTTTTCAAATGCAAATTTGCTCCAATAAAAAGCGACATTCGACAAATTTTTAGTAGGCTAATCCTAAAAGCGGGCTATACGGATGAATCTGTTCGTGCGTCCAGCTTCACAAATGAGTCTTCTGCACAAATTTCACGGACATTGGTAGCTTCACAGGACATGAGTAGCTCCATCGCACTGATCGAAAGTGTCACCAATACCGTACTCTGTTGCACCGTCGTACTTTATGTATTGCACTGCAACCTAATGTATCATGAACTTCTTATCGTGTGCCAAATCCTTCTAAGATTTTTTTACTTCTGACTTCAAAGTGCGACGATTACCGTGTACAATATAACGATATCTCATACTGTCTTGCTAAAAAAATACGTTTTAAGCATGACCTATAAGTGGAAGGATTCTCAACCAACAGAAGATGAACGACAACAAATCATTGGACAAACCCTGGTATTGTTATAGGAATGGATTTGGAAAACTTTCTGACAATTTCTGGATGGGCTACGCATCGAAATCCAACTGGAATCGAGGTCATGGTATTCCCGGGAATATGACTCGTTCTCCTTGGAAAATGAAATCCGCTGTCAACTTCAGGCTAGGCTATAGCGGTGATAATGAGGATCCTTTCCAGGCGCTCAATGGAAAGAAGTTTTCCACATATGATCAAGACAACACCGGAAACATGTATTGTCCGACCGTGTGCAATGTCGGATGATGGTACAACAGCTGCATCGGGACTAACTTTAAAGACACCATTAGTACATAACCAAACTGTTACGGTGTTTTTGGTTAAACTAGTACAGGTCCTACAGCTTCAAACAAAATCCGAAAGTTGTCCGCAGCTTGCCTGATGATCAAGGCCACTTGAAAACACGGAGTCACGGACCATCTACTCAGAGGCCACTGTAAAGTCTCTGGAAATACTCCATGAATTACACATCGGTTAGCCAATGAGATAGCAATTAAAGAACCATAAAAATTTATCCAAGTTCTTAGTCACATAGGACTATAGTTACATTACAATCTACTGTTGAGGCAAAGTTATTTATATGTGGAATTATGAAAATAACTCAACTCATGACGATTTGAATTCAGATGTTAGTTACACACAATTGGAATAGAGGGCATCAGAGGCGCTTTTGTTGGAAGAATATTAGTAGCCCATATATTTCGATTTGTCGTTTCGAAAGTTAGATATTTTGTTGTTATACAATATAGGCCTACATGCAGTAAAAATATATTCATGTGATGCAGCTGATTAGGCCTACTAATTTCAACGTAAACCCAACAGATACCTCCACATTTATTTATCTCCACATTTTAACAATATTATTGATTTTGAACGAACGACTGGGACGACGTCAATTATTATAATTTATATTCATCAACGGCAAGTGCTGCAGGTATACCAGCTGGTGTTGTACAAAGTATTGAGTGTGACCGAAGCACTGGCATGCGTTGCATAAACGTGGACTAAAATTAAATAATTAAGACCATGATTATATAGCACTATGTTTATTTAATATTTCACTTTGCATTTCGGACAACACAATTAATTTAGACTGGCGATGCTATGTTTAGATTTGGCCGGATTAAATTTCTTGTTTTGTTCAATCTGTTTTTCATTCTTCCCTACTACATCTCTCCTTCCTTTCTCCCTTTCCTTCTTTCTTCATTAACCAGTCTACCTTAAGATTTTATTTTGACAAGTTATTACGGTCATTCAACTGATTTCTGGCTATCTTTCATGCACCTAGTAGATAGAATCCGTTTTTAGATATTCACTAATTTCTTATTTTCTCCATGCATTCATTCATTCATTTTCCTTTTGCCTACTAGTTCTTTCTTTATCAGACCCACGAAAGTCACGTAATAAAAAGATGGGTGCACCTTGCGACTGGTTCCCTCTCCCTTCTCTGATTTGACGGGGGCCGATATGACGGCGGCTGCTTTGTCGAGGCCATTTTGACGGGGGCTATTTTGTTGGGGCAATTTTGACGGCGGCTATTTTGTTGGGGCCGTTTTGTCGGGGCCGATTTGTCCTGGGTCGTTTTGTCGGGGTACCAATGGCTACAACCACTTAAAAGGTACGACGTTGCATTGCACAAGTACGTGCAAAAGGAATAACATATTCTTTGACAACTCTAAATGTTATAGTGACAGGATTAGGCCTATGCAGTGCATTTACAGCGCTAAAGTATACAAGGTTGATGTCCCTGGACTCGCTTCACACATCTATTCCATCAAAAGAGCCAACCAAAATCACTGTCTATATGCGTTTTACAGCAAAAAAGTGAATTTAGATTTAAAACTAAAAATCTTAGTTTTTCCATGTGTCAATGTAGGTCCGAATTGCAACCTGCAGCCGTTGTGGTGGACAGGTATGTGTGTTCATAGGTTGCTCTGCTTCTGGACAGTCTGCAGGGGGTTATGCGGTTGCACGGAGTCGGCAAGTCTGATGGTCAGTGGTCAGCCCAGCAGCGTCTCAGCTCACGTGTCTACGTATCGCCCTAGTATAGCCTATGCCGAGACTGCGAAACGTGTTTCCTCGGTGTGAATTCATATTTCATCTTGCTCCAAATTATCATTCGATCAACGATCCATACACGTCATTCTCGTAGGTTAATAAAGGCAAGCTGTTTCATCTAATTAAATGTTTGAAAATATCAACAGTGCTGACGTACGCCTCCCCCCATCCGCTAAAAATAAGCACGCGCGACTTATTGTCATCCATCACTTCTCAGACATACACGAGTGAATATAACGCTTCAGCGTCTACTCTGCACCACAGTAAACTGTTGCAGTTCTAACTAGGCTTATGAGACACGTTTAGGCCTACCATGTCGACCTGTAAGAAAAGAATAATGCTCGTAACATTGATATTAGTAACAACTATGTGCTTACTGTTTCACAGTGATTTTCACCAACACGTTATGCATTTTATTAATTCTCTAAACACATCTTGCAGTTCAACGTCGCATCCACCCAAGGTTTATGGAGATCTCTCTGCTGAATTCGAAGCTGATATTGCCGACAAAGGCGATCGTTTTAACGTTCTCGAGGCCTTGAAGCGAGATGGCTACACGCCAGTGGCCGTTTCAGAAGTTGTAGTTGACAGACCTCCTACAGAATTTGCTTGTTCCAATGCATCTCAGCCAACAAAACCAGTTACCAATGCTACGCAAAATGTATCATCAGTTGCTTCTAACAACTCCATTGACGATGGTTCTAGCAACGACCGATGTAATCCAGTGGACGGTCAGTTGAACTCGACGCAAGTCCTAAGAGTTCCCAACGTTGTTCACTACGTCTTTCTTGGATCGGATCTTAACTTCACCTTCACCAACTATCTTAGCTATCGCAGCGTTGACAGATTCATAAGACCGGTTCAAATTTTTGTTCACGGTGACCATATTCCAAGTGGAAAGTGGTGGAATCGTACCATCGACGAAGTGAAGAACATCTACCATGTCAAACGAACATATTCGAACAAAGCCCCAAATGGTCAACTTTACAGCTATCCAGCTCACATATCAGACTACATGAGAACAGAAACATTGTTGAGTAAGTAGTGAAACATTTTCTTGTGGCTAAAATTAATTACCAGGAGATGTAGACACATAATACACTCTGCGATACAAACATACATACGTGTACAATAACGTACATGCATGCACGCATCAATCAATCAATCGTTTATTTGTAGCCAAACAACAATAAACAATAATATTACAAATCAGATTGCACTTTTAAGTATGGATTGTTGAATGCCACAAGGGAAGGCCCTGAAGGGATCAAAGATCCCGCTAAGTAGGGACACCTCTATACAATTTCAACATAATATTCTATTTAGCCATAAAGTTATATTCATTTATACATACACCAATGCATGCATGGATACATGTTTACCGATTCACATATTAAGCATCATTGCACCGCATGCAGCTCAGGAAACATTTCGAAATTTCTTAAGTCGTATCTATTTAAAGATAGCTACGTGTAGCTTCTGCGTGAGGTTCCCGTAAGGCGCTATATATGGCCAAATACAAACATACAGACAAGCATACACAGTTACACACCAATTGTTATCTTCCATTCTTAATCACTAACTGTAACTGTACTGACTCTATTTTATCTATGCATATATGGACAATTTAACTCTAGTAATGAGATGCTGTCAATTCACATTAACACAGAGGTCGAAACAGAGGCAATGCGTTAAAGCATCCATAAACTTTTCAAATAATTATACCTTCTTTCAAACACACAAGAAGCCGGGGACTCGGAATGCGGTCAACTGTTTACCGGTATACGGAATATTGGTATGGGACGATCGGTCATAGGTCCTGTCTGCGATAGCAAGTAAGTAAGTCGAGTCTGTGAAAATACCACGAATAAAATAATATCGGATTTCATCATGCATCATGTTTAAGGAAGTAAGTTATACCTATCAAAATATCAAAATTAAACAATATCAGAATTCATTATATTGGACTAAAATTTGGAGGGGTCACCGGGGGCCACAGACTCAGTTGGTGGGGCACTTGACCCCTTGGCTCCCTGTAGAGCCGCCACTGTCGGCAACGATGGTTGATCTTCCACAATGCAACACGCATGGGCGTCCGCAGGGGGGCGCAAGGGGGCGCATGTGCGCCCCCTGGATTTTGAGCATATGTGCAGAGAATTTCTGATTATTCAATTGGTTTGGACGGTCTTGGACCTATAGACTATCTTTGTTTATGCGGATGTTTGAAAATTTAACGTATAGAGTTCTCTCTTGGTAATATGGAAATTCATATTGTCACCCGAGACGGCGAAATGCATTCAGTCGTAACGGCTATAATTTGTATCGTATTCTTTTCTGTTGTTTTAACCGATCCCTGCCAGATAACAGTTAGCCGCGTAGTCAGAACTTTATATATAATATATATATATATATATACAAATGTACATAATATTAATGAACATATATAATTGACACTGGCATGGAGCGACAGTCTCTGAGTAATCAGATTCTTCCATTGGATGCAAGCTAACACACGTTCTGCCAGACTTTTTAAACATAGGCCTACCCCCGCTCGCTTCGGAACCAGTTCCAAGCCTGGATGAAGGAGGAATGCGAATCTGTTGATCTTTGTTGTCGCCCGGGTTCAAACTCCCTCCCCCCAAGTAAATGGGTAACCGTTGAATTGAGCGCGCACATTTCGTCGACCTTCATCTCAGCGACCTCAATTCGCCGTCACGAAACACAGCGCGTTAACCGTATATACACTCGGGCAGTAGGCCTATCACAGGAACGGAAAAGACTAGCACTTCTGAGTAGGACAATTTCGTCTTGCTGTCCCTGACCGAAACCGATTCCGCCTTCGACTGGGAAGGTAGGTTTGGCCAACTAATACTACGCATTAGCCTACTTTGAGGGAGGGAAAATAGATTAAGGGAATAATTGCGCAAACTCTTTAGGCCTATACTCCAAATCGGAAGCTGGCTGTTATAGGCCCTAATCTTATAAAAAATAATGACAGTAGCCTAGCTTCTTTTGTATAATAAGCTCAATGAGTAGACCTAATATAATAAAATTGACCGTGTGTCTGTGTTTAACTTCAACATTCAGTTTCGTGGTAATTAGGCTAAATATAATAATATAATTTAATTATTGACTAACGTTTTTTCTTTTGCGTTGGCGTGCATGCATATTGTTATGTTATGCTACCTAAAGATGAGGACAAAGTCACTGTCGTATGATAAAATATATATTCTCATCGATAAAAGCAGTTAAACATAATACCTGCGTACCGCAGTCTCCATCAAAGAAAGCGTCTTCAACTTGAGACGAACAAGAACACAAACGAAGCTTCTCGGTGGGTGAAACCACAGCGACACCGACAGCCAAAAACCTTAAGGAACTAAACTTAGTCTACCTTAAGTATACAATGGTAGATGTGGCACATCTTACTCTAACCCGGCAACAGGCCAACGAACTAATGCCACACTCCAAGGAACCGCCTACTAATCTCTCTTATATAGTACGATCCAGTTCGACACTCCTATTTTATGTACCAGTCAAGCGTAACAGTGCTTATACTGAATACATAGCCTATCGTTACAACATGAGTAAGGTTCATTATTTCATATAGTTCAAAGATCCTTTACATGTTGCCTAACAGTCTCTCTATGCATCAGTGTTCGGTACAGGAACAGGTAGCGTCATGTAACAATATATATAGGACGTATACCGAATAAATAGCCTACGTTGCCCAGTGCTTGCCCGTGCACTGTTAAGTAAACCTGCCGTTAGACTCGTTAGTATAGTCTATAGAAAGTATGCAGTAGCCTACTGATAAATTATATTATATAACTTATGTAGAATAATATAGGTTGATTGGCTGCATTGGCATAAACTTAGTAAAAGTTTCAATCGAATTCCTTAAAAATATAACGTCTCCAGACGATTGCAATTGTTATTTCAAGAATAAGGTCAGATTTCAGTCAAATGAAATTTAATTATCATAATAGTTTTTTACAAATGTTCGAATGTCTATGAATTTTTTCGCATGTTGGGATCCGCGCCAGAGGATCGAGAGGTAGCCAGCGCCGATGGGTAAGAGCGTCGACGGTGGTGATCGGTTGCTTTCGACACTACTTAGTCCTTGTGACAACTATTTAAAAGTTTGCGCCCCCCTAGAAAAATTCCTGCGGACGCCCATGGCAACACGGTAGTCTCGTCATGGTTTGCCCCTCATTCCGGTACTGAGCATGTCTTGCTGCCTCTGACAAAACGCTCCATACTTCTATTTCTTTAACTTCCAGAGGTTGAAGACCATTCATTTTTGGTGCTCTTGTGTATCGGATCGGTTGAGAGCATGTAGTGAAATGTGGGCAATAGGCGATTGAGTCATTTTGTATAGTGTAGAATTAATTGTTTTGCTTTGCTCTGATTATAGAACAATAGACACATCTTATTAACGTTGAAGACTGACTGTAAAGAGAAAGGACGTATAGTTAATCATAATATTAGACAGAGAGATCGAGAGACGTGAAAGACGAACATTGGGTCCACTGATGGAACAGTGGTTGGGACAGAGATGACTGATTGACCGGGTGAGGTATAAAAGTATAATTTATTCTGTAATTTAAATTATTTTGCATTTTACTCTTCAATTACAACAGAGGATTGGCAAACACTACAATGCAGTTGGTCAAATTTTTTGACTATTCCATAGGTTATGGTGGAATATACATGGACGCTGACGTCCTGGTGGTCAAGTCGTTTACTCCACTTCGTCGATTTCCTTTCGTGATAGGCCGTCAATCCTCTGATGGCCTTTGTAACGGGATAATGCTCGCCGAAAGAGGCGCTCCCTTTCTTCGACTTCTTCTCGAACAATACCACTCCTATTTCGGTTCTCAGGAATCTTGGGCTGAGAAGTCAGTTATCAACGCGGATAAGCTAGCTCGTCTCTATCCACATCTGGTTCACGTCGAAGAGACAACTCTGAACCGACCCAACCATGTAGAGAAGGAACAGATCTACGACGGAATGTACGACTGGACACAGAATTACGCAGTCCATCTGTGGATGCGAATCTGGCCAGAGGATAAGCGACCGAATGGAGTTGAGGACATTCTGACGAAGAGCACGACATTCGCAGAACTTGCCAGACTCGCCATATTTGGCTCACACGAAATCAGAGACATTTTACGATAAATTCAACATCTCAAATTTGAAAAATTGTATCTAACTATAATTGAGTTCAGAATTAATCGTTAACTAATGGAACAACTTCCCTTTCTCCACACCCTCCCCTTCCCCAAACCTTCCACCAATCCCTTTCGCTCCTTCCATTTCCACCTCCCTCACTTCCCTTTCTTTCTTCCTCTCCCCCTTCCTCCATGACCATCCCCACTCCCTGGCCTTCCTTCCCTTTTCCCCTTCCCTTTCCTTCTCTCCTTCCACTCCCCTTTCCTCCCTCCCTTCCCTTTCCCGGTTCCCCTTCCTCTCTCCATCCTTATGCCCTTTCTCCTTTTCTCTTTCAGCTCTACCCTTTCACCTCCCGTTACCCTTCCCTTCCTTTCCACTTACCACTCACCCTTCCCTCCCTTCTCCTTTCTTTTTTCTCCTTGACCCTTTCATCTCCTGACCTTCATCCTCTTCTCCTTTTCCCTTTCCTCTTCCCCTACTTCTCCCCTCCTCTATCCTGTCCCTGTCCCTGTCCCTGTCCCTGTCCCTGTCCCTGTCCCTGTCCCTGTCCCTGTCCCTGTCCCTGTCCCTGTCTGTCTCTGTCTCTGTCTCTGTCTCTGTCTCTGTCTCTGTCTCTGTCTCTGTCTCTATCGCTGGTACCATGTGAGAAGTTGAAGACGACCCGTGCTATGGGGCCGTCCATAAATGACGTCACGCACCGAGGGGGTCGGGGGGGCGGAAATTTGTGACGATGTGTGACATGGGGGTGGGGGGGTCTGAGAAGTGTGACGTCACACCAGGTCTATGTTGTTAAATTTAACAATTAACAACAATTTAATTTTAATAATAACAGCACAAATATTGAGGATTAAATTTTCATTATTTTTTTGATTATTTCAATGTATACGGGCACCATTATTAATAATTTTTTAATTATTTCATTATTTGGTCACTGTTAGATTTTAAAATATTCATGGTTTCCCTATTTCTTCCAGGAAGGAGCATTTTGCTTCGCTATGGAAATTTGGTTTGGGGGGTCATAGCTTTGTGACGTCATTTTCAAATGGGGGGTGTTACTTTTTGTGACGAAGTGTAACGAGGGGGGGTAAAAATTGCGTGACGTCATTTATGGACGGCCCCTTAATAGTTCAACATACAACGATCCTTTCTAATTCGTGTTTCCTCCGGTGAATTCGTATTTCGTCTTGCTCCAAATTACGGTTCGATCAACGATCCATGAAACATCACTTTCGTTTCATAATAAAAGTCAGCTGCCTCATCTAAAAATGTTTGAAAATATCAACACTGCTGACATAGAGCCACTCACGGTGATGGCGGAGGCCGCTGACGCGCGTTTGTTGAGAGCGGTAACAGTAAATGACGCGCACGTCTTGCGGAGACTCTTTCCGCCCACTGCTCAGCGCCATTACAACATGCGCCCCAGGTCTCACCCCTTCCAACTTCCCATAAAAGACCGCAGAAATTTCATACCTAGAATTCTTTATAAATTACGGTATACATATACATACTCTAGTTTTAGGCTTCTCGATGAACGGTAACGAACCTTCAGCAACTGTACCCAATAAAATTTTATTTTGTCTTAGTTTCTATTAATATGTAACTCACTGCGGTTTGTCATTCTGTTTGATTAAAGTTAAACCTGGGACTATTATTACGTAATAATAGTCCCAGGTTAAACGAAGATTATCATCCATCACTAGTCTTCTCAGACATACACGAGCAGTGCGACCACTCTTCATTTTCGGAAATCCCAAGCTCTTGCCAGAAAAATCCCAAGATTGGCCAAAAGTGTACAGAAATATCCCAAGTTACTGATAGCGAAAAAATTGTAATCATGCAAATATGAAATTCGTTTAACCATCACAATTATTCGCAAAAATGCCTAGCTAAGAACTGGCAAAGAAAAACCCGGAGCATAACATTGAATTAACAAATTACAATGTTTACAATTAACAATAATAAATTATTATTGTTAATTGTAAACATTGTAAAAAAAACTAGTTCAGTGCTTGAAAGACTTTTATTAATAATAAAAGTCTTTCAAACAGACCCACTGAACTAGTTTTTTCTAATCTGATTCGCTGCCAAAAAGTACTCTTGAAAAGTATAGTGAAAACTAGTCATTAGACCATAGAAAAATTCCCAAGATTGCAATGCAAAATCCCCAGATCCCAAGCCGACCCCCAAAATCCCAAGATCATGGGGAAAATCACAAGGAGTGGTCACACTGTACACGAGTGAATATAACCATAGAGATGTATAATAATTGTGACTTCACCGCGACCTGAGGAAAATATACGTCATACGGTCTCCAGCGCTTAAAATAATTATATCTCATTGAATATAACGCTTCAGCGTCTACTGTTTACAGTTCTACTTCTAATCTAAGCAAATCAGACACGTGTACAATGTCGAACCGTAAGAAAATGATAATGTTCATAACATTGATAATACTCACGATTACTTGCTTACTGTTTCACAGTGATTTTCCGCGACATGCGATGTATTTGATTAATTCTCTAAACACATCGTGCAGTTCAACGTCACATCGATCCAGGATTTATGGGGATCTCTCTGCTGAATTCGAAGTTGATGTTGTCCACGAAGGCGATCGTTTCAGCGTTCTCGAGGCCTTGAAGCGAGATGGCTACACGCCTGTAGCCGTTTCAGAAGTTGTAGTTGATAGACAACCTATAGAATTTTATACGATTGCTTGTTCCAATGCATCGCAGTCGACCGAACCATTTACCAATGCTACGCAAAATGTATCATCAGTTGCTTCTAACAAATCCATCGTCGACGGTTCTAGCAACGACCGATGTAATCCAATGGACGGACAGTTGAACTCGACGCAAGTCCTAAGAGTTCCCAACGTGGTTCACTACGTCTTTCTTGGATCGGATCTGAACTTCACCTTCACCAACTACCTTAGCTATCGCAGCGTTGACAGATTCATAAAACCGGTTCAAATTTTTGTTCATGGTGACCATACTCCGACCGGAATGTGGTGGAATCGTACCATCGACGAAGTCAAGAACATCTACCATGTCAAAAGAACATATTCGAACAAAGCCCCAAATGGTGAACTTTACAGCTATCCGGCTCACATATCAGACTACATGAGAACAGAAACATTGCTAAGTAAGCAGTGAAACATTTTCTTCTAGCGCAATTAATTATAAGAAGTTGTAAATATAAAATACATTCTGAGGTACAAACATACATACGTGTACATCCATTTACGTACATACATGTACATACATGCACGCATCTAATTATTCACATACATATTTATTAGGGGTGTCCAAAATAAATTTTTGGGGAATTTAAATTTGCACACCCTCTAATATTATTGCTTATATAGAAATTTAATTTCCTGCAAAATTTCTGGTCTCTATGTCAACATTTGGGGGTTGCTCAATGAGGCTGAAGTTGCAACATATAAAAAGGCCTTGCTAATGCAATTTAATAGCAGCTGTAAACAAACAAAGCTTGAAATAAAAGTGTCACTGATCAAACCATAGTGTGAATTGTGGGGGGGATTCGTAGGCTCATAGCTTTCAGTCAAAAGTGCCATATAGCTATTAAGTAATATAGAGCCTCACTGTTCCCAGTATCTGGATGTTGTGAAATCTTGTAATTAAGCTACCGAAGACTGTAACACGTTAGCATTTAGTATTCGCTTCCTGTTGTCCTCAACAACCTGTATTAACTTCTGCATTACTTGCTCTGATTTTGTGGTCGATTGGTAAAATGTACTGAGTTTATACTCATCAAAGCCACTGAATGCTCTGCTGAATCATTAACAACTTCTAGCGACTTGATGACTGTTTTGTTGGTTGTCAGCGACGACCACTCATTCCAGGCAACTGGATCGTCGACTGACAAAGTACCTATTCATTCATTCATTCATTCAGAGCATTTATATAGCGCCCCTTCAAGAAACTACTCAGGAGCGCTCCCGGCCCAGCCACGACTAAAGACAAAAGACTTGAGGGACTTGTAGAACCCTGTCAGATGGCTTACAAGTAAAAAACGGAGCTTAAGTGGCAGGTCATTCCAGATGGAAGGGCCAACAACCGAGAAAGCACGGCGCTGCCTAATAGCCAAGCGAGCCCGTGGAACAAGGAATTCACCCCTCGTCGCAGAGCGAAGCACCCGACGCTCTGGAACATCAGACACTGGGCGGCAAAGATCACGCAAGTAAGATGGAGCGCAGCCAAGAACACAACGAGAAACCAGAGCAGCAATGCGATATGAGATCCGCTGAGACACAGGCAGCCAATGCAACACATAACGCATGTATGCAGAGACAGGAGAGTACTTAGGAAGCCGTCCAATTAGCCGAGCAGCCGAGCGTAGAACTCGATCTAGTCGCCCCAAAACACCAAGGGGAAGGCCAGCAAGTAGTGAGGAACAGTGGTCAATTCGACTAGTAACAAAGGCATGAACAAGGACCACAACTGCATCATGAGAGAGAGAGAGAGAGCGAGAGACCACTCGAAGCTGACGAAGCTGATAATAACAACTCCGTGCAATTGAGTTCACATGTTGAGACAAAGTAAGCTCGGAGTCAACAGAAAGTCCCAGATCACGAACTGTGAGGGAAAAGGTTATGTGAGGAAAGAGCAGGGTAAGTTGAGGAAAGTCGATACCCTGCAGTTGTCTACGGCTACCCAGCCAAATGAGCTGTGTTTTAGAGGGATTTAAGAGTAGCCGATTGGAGGACATCCAAGAAGAGAGGACATCCATAGTCAGACACATCTGACTCACAGTAGCCACCGCATCAGCTGAATGGGTGTGGATGTAGGCTTGCACATCATCGGCAAATAGTTGGTGTAGAAGCCCCTGAGACGTCAACAATGAGCAGACATCAGCAGTATAAAGAAGATAAAGCAGCGGGCCCAGGACAGAACCCTGGGGCACACCCAAAGGGGCAGGGACCTATGCATATTCCGACAGATTTCAAGGCAGTAGTTGAAAAGGAAGTCACCAGTTCATTCTGTGTCTTATTCTCCAGCTGGTCATGTGTTGCCTTAATCCTGTAAACTTTCCAGTCACTTCCCCTCTGGATAATTGCTTGAACCATTAACCTTTATCTTCAGTGGAAACCTTCACAGAAAACAATGACAGTGGCACAAGTCCAAGGCACCACAGGTGGTTTGTAGCTTTTTAATTATCAGCCTGTGACATACCTTGTTTATGTCAGAGTACAGTTTGATCATTTGGAACAGCAGCATTTCGTTAAATGCGGCAACGGCACCCACTACATGGAATGAGATACTGTCGCTGACAGGCAGGAACATAGATATGTGCTGCAAAAATACAAAACTCTGTAAGATTCTCCAACTCTCTAGTGGTAAGCTTGAATTCATCATGAAAGAGGAAGATTTTAAGGCAATAAATAACTTTAGCCATCCACCTCGCCATGTGATAAGCTAATGGCGGCCAGAAGTGGTAATGTTTGGGAGTTGGGAGGGGACAGTCCAAAATTAGAAGTGGAAAAGCTCGATCAATTCTTTGTAAACTTCTCGTGGTAAATATGCAGTGCTGTCCGCCAGAAAGGCTTGCAAGAATGAACACACTTCTTCGCAAAGCTGTTGCAGCAGCATGTTATTAAGTCGGGTGTTATTCAAAGATTTGTAGTGTGCTTGGTTGATGTTTTGCCAAAACTCCTAAAATCTGTTGAAAAGAGCAATGTTTGGTCCACGACTGGCCATATAATAGGCCTACTACACAAACTTCGCCGATGATGATCTTATGCATTTGATGTTGACATGCTAAGTGCAACACATTTTCTGCATCAACTGTTCCAGCAAATGTAGGCCTACATGCGCTACGCTTTGTCCATGTGTTTGATGCCGTTTGTAGAAAAGCACATGCCTACCGTACAACATCTGTTGCAACATCACAACCTTAGTTGCCGACAGTGGCGACTCTATAGGGGGCCAAGGGGCAAGTGCCCCACCAACTGAGTGTGTGGCCTTTTCCCCCCCCCCGGTGGCCTCTCCAAATTTTAGTCTGTTATATTATGAATTCTTCCATTATTTAATTTTGATATTTTCATACTTACTTGCTTAAACATGATGCATGATGAAATCCGATATTATTTTATTCGTGGTATTTTCACAGACACGACCTACTTAGGGGCCGTCCATAAATGACGTCACGCAATTTTGGCCGATTTTAACCCCCCTCCCCCCCTCGTCACACTTCGTCACAAAAGTTACACCCCTTCTAAAAATGACGTCACAAAGCCCTGACCCCTAAAACCAAATTTCCATGGCGAAGCATAATGCTCCTTCATGGAACAAATAGGGAAAGCATGAATATTTTAAAACCTAATGGTGACCAAATATTGAAATAATTAAAAAATATTAATAATGGTGCCTGTATGCATTAAAATAATTAAAAAAATAATGAAAATTTAATCCTCAAAATTAGTGTTGTTATTATTAAAATTAAATGGTTGTTAATTGTCAAATTTAATAACATAGACCTGGTGTGACGTCACACTTCTCAGACCCCCACCCCATGTCACACATCGTCACAAATTTTCTACCCCTCCCCCCTAGGTGCGTGACGTCATTTATGGACGGCCCCTTACTTGCTTAAAGTTTTAATTATTTGACTGTCGGCTATCCTTCACTGACTCCCTATTCGCAAGAGCATTGAGTACAGCAGAGGTTCAGATTCAGAATCTTTTCTATGCACCGCACCCCTACGAAATCTTTGACCAATGTTCGAACCCCTGCAAAAGTATATCAGTTTTGAAGACGAAAACATGAAATTATTACTTTAAATCATAAACATCATAATCTGTAACTTATGAAGTGCGATAGTTTAGTGGTTAGCGTGCTTGACTGTCAACCTATAGGTCGGAGGGTGACATCTCTGACGGACAGTCTCTTACGGACTGATCTTCTGGATGTTGACCTGATTACGGATTGTTTTGATGCGCCATCGGTTGATGCCTTGTGCATTAGACACCGGCGCAATAGAAGTTGCTAATTACATTACATCTCCGTCAGAACAGAAAGATTTTTCAAGATGTCTGTCCCAACAGGACCCAGATAAAGTCCGGTTTAAGCTGAGTACTGACCTAATCAAGTCTCCCCCTTAAGTCCCCTAGCTAATGCATGGGAAATGCATGTTAATGTCCCCCTTTGAGTCCCCCCTTAATTCGCCCCTTAAGCTCCCCTTAGGTCCCCGGGACCTGGGCTTGGTTTCGCGCGCTTTAAGGGGCTATATAAGGGCGAGTGTTTGCTTGTTCATGTCAGTTGAGTTGTAGCTCAGTTGTCAGTTCTGTTGAGTTAGTCAGTTCTGTTGAGTTAGTCAGTTGTAGTAGTGTGACAGTTGCAGTCAGTCAGTTCTGTACAGTTAAGTCGTGATTGATTGTCGTCGAATTGACATTGATGTTGATAAGAATTTCATCATTGAAACGTCTTCGAGTCGTTCTTCTCATTGAGTTAGTCAGAGTGCATCGACGGTGGCCTTCAAGGAAAACCCTTTGCCCGACGGGAAAGGTCGATCAGCGCGGACAAGAACAGGGAAAAGAAGAAGGGAAGATTTCGCTCACCATCCTGGTACCCGAAGAAGAAGAGAGAGAAGAATCCCCCATCCTACGATCTCTGGTGCTCTTACCCCGACCGGTGTGTCATACTTTTGGTCAAAGACGAACCGGGGTTTGCCACAGTACGCTGACTGCTCACTGCGCAATTACAATTTACACTTTGCCTAGCCTACTATATTACGTTACAGCACAATTTCAATTTAAAACAAAAGTATTATTTATTCCGTAATTCAAATTATTTTGCATTTTTCTTTGCTATGCCAATGTAGACTAATATTACATTGCAGTTGGTCAAATTTGTTGACTTTCTATAGGTTATGGTGGAATATACATGGATGCTGACGTCCTGGTTGTCAAGTCGTTTACTCCACTTCGTCGATTTCCTTTTGTGATAGGCCGTCAATCCTCTGATGGCCTTTGTAACGGGATAATGATCGCCGAAAGAGGTGCGCCCTTTCTTCGACTCCTCCTCGAACAATACCACTCCTATTTCGGTTCTCAGGAATCTTGGGCTGAGAAGTCAGTTTTAAACGCGGATATTATAGCTCGTCTCTATCCACATCTGGTTCACGTCGAAGAGACAACTCTGAACCGACCCAACCATGTAGAGAAGGAACAGATCTACGACGGAAGGTACAACTGGACACAGAATTATGCAGTCCATCTGTGGGTGAGAACCTGGCCACAGGAAAAACAACCGAACGGAGTCGAAGACATTCTGACAAGAAACACGACATTCGGAGAACTTGCTAGACTCGCCATATTTGGCTCACACGAAATCAGAGACATTTTACGATAAATTCAACATCTCCTCAAATTTGAAAAATTGTATCTAACTATAATTTAGTTCAGAATTAATCGTTAACTAATGGAGCAACTTCCCTTTCCTCTTCTCCTACTTCTCCCCTCCTCTATCCTGTCCCTGTCCCTGTCCCTGTCCCTGTCCCTGTCCCTGTCCCTGTCCCTGTCCCTGTCCCTGTCCCTGTCTCTGTCCCTGTCCCAGGCCCTGTCCCTGGCCCCGGCCCCGTCCTCGTCCCCGTCTCCGTCCCCGTCTCTGTCTGTCTGTCTGTCTCTCTCTCTCTCTTCAACTACCGAAATTAAATTAATCTAGTTATAATAATAGAAATTTGAGTGCCGTAATTCGTAAGCAGTCGATGCTCGAAGCAAGGATTCAGAAACACTTTGATGGGCGGGGGAAAAGATCACTCAACATGGGCCTGTGTAAAAACTTCAGTTTTTGTCTATTTTTTAAAGACAGCGAGGGATGTAGAGTTCCTATTGTCAGTAGGAAGATTGTTCCACATTCGAGGGGCTGATGTGGTGAAGGATCTTGTTGCAGTTGTAGTGCGGCAATGGTGCAATACTAGGTTTCGGTTTCCGGAAGACCGCATGTTCCTTGAGGGCATGTGAAATTGAAGGGAGTCGGAGAGGTATGAGGGAGTTTTCGTTGTTACACAATTGTAGGTGATGATGGCGATTTTGCATATTATCCTTTCTTTAACAGGTAGCCAGTGGAGGGATTTGAGGAATGGTTTAGTAGCCTACAGGTACCATGCGAGAAGTTGAAGACGACCCGTGCTATGTTCTTTTGAATCCTTTGAAAGGAAGTTAGGTATTTTATGAGACGGCTATTGCAGTAGTTGAGGCGAGAGTTTACAATACGCCAAGCGATGGTATTTGCAAAGTATTTTGGGAGAAAATTTTAGATGTGCCGCAGAGCACGGGTGTGGAAATTGGCGGAGCGGACGATTTCAGCGTTTTGGGAGTCCATTGACAATGTTGAGTCGAGTTTCACAGCGAGAATGTTTACAGTAGATTATAAGTTTATGGCTGGGTTTGAGAAGGTGACTTGGAGAGGTGGAGTGGCCAAGTCTGAAAGCATATGTGAACGGGTTGAAATTTGGAGAACTTGTGATGTGTGGGGGACAGTCCGGAAAGGGCGAGTTTCTCTAGAATCTTGGAGATAGTGTTGAGATTTGGTTACGGCCTGAGATTTAACAGGTCGGATTGTCAAGACCGTCCTTTTTTAGCAATGTAATGTAATGTAATGTAATGTAATTAGCAACTTCTATTGCGCCGGTGTCTAATGCACAAGGCATCAACCGATGGCACACCAAAACCAAGCCGTAATCAGGTCAACATCCAAAAGGTCAGTCCGTAAGAGACAGAAAGACAGCCTACGGTGGATAAGCAATTTGAAAGAGGTAAGTTTTCAGCCGCGAACGAAATGACCCAAGCGACTGAGCACAGCGCACAGACACAGGAAGAGAGTTCCAAAAAGTAGGTCCAGATACTGAAAAAGCTCGTTTGCCAAGAACAGTTCTTGATTTTGGTATTACCAGACAAAGATGATCAGATGACCTCATTGAATAATGATAAGTCTGGGGAATAAGAACTGACTTTAAATATTGTGGTTGGCCAGAATTTACAGTTTTATATACTATGAGCTCCCGTTTGAAACGAATTCTCTGCTGAACAGGAAGCCAATGCAAAGATTTAAGCACATGGGTTATATGTTCATATTTGGATGTATTAGTTATGGCTCTAGCCAGAGAGTTCCGAACCCTTTGCAGTTTAAGCAAGTTAGACTTATTGATACCAGTAAGAAGTGAATTACTATAATCTAGGCGACTGGAAACCAATGCATTTGCCAGAGATATTCTTGCAGACATTGGCACATAACGCCTAATTCTGCGTATGTCACGAATGAACATATAGGATGACTTACAAATACTGTTTACATGGCCATTGAGAGACATGGTAGAATTAAAAACAACACCTAAGTTACGTGCAGCATCGGCCAAATGAACAATTGAGTCACCCAGTTTCAATGACTTAAGCCCATCAAATTTTTTAAGTTGCTGTGGAGTGCCCAGTAGAAGAAATTCAGTCTTTGATGGGTTAAGGAGGAGTTTATTGGATGCCATCCAGGACTGTACCTCATCAAAGACAGCAGACAACAGCTGTACAGATGAGTTACATGACAGACTGTCAAATGAAATGTAAATTTGAGTATCATCAGCATAGAAATTAAATCTCAGCGAATGATTATCAAGCAATGCTCCTAATGGTGTGGTGTATAATGTAAACAAAAGAGGGCAAAGCACTGATCCCTGTGGTACACCGCATGTCAACAAAGCATCAGATGAATAATTACCATTTAAATACACTGACTGAGTGCGTGGACTAAGATAAGTACTAAACCAACTTAGTGCAGGGCCAGAGATCCCAAACCAGTTCTCAAGACGATGAAGAAGAATTGAATGATCCATAGTATCAAAAGCAGCAGACAAGTCAAGAAGAACAAGTGCTGTCACCTTACCACCATCCATTGAGCAAATGATGGCATTATGAACAGTAAGAAGTGCAGATTCTGTTGAGTGAAACTTAACATAGGCAGACTGAAAAGGGGAGATTAGGGAGTTTTATGACAGGTGAGTTTGCATGCGATTCATGACTATCCGTTCAAGGATTTTAGATATAAAATTCAAGGTTGAGATAGGCCTATAATTTGATAGATCATCAGGATCAAGAGACGGCTTCTTAAGTAGCGGATGAACTATGGCTTGAGCAAAAGCAGATGGGAAGGAGCCCTCAAGCAATGAGAAATTGATAATCGATGTAGTGGTGGGGCCAAGGACATCAAAGCACTCTTTCAGAAACCAAGTAGGAATAATGGCAAGGAGACCGGTTTTGTTAGGTCAGGAAAAGACAAGTGTTCGAACCTCTTCCAGAGTAGTTGACAGAAAGTAGTCCATGACAGGAGGTGTACAATTTGGATGGAGGAATTTGTCCAATGCAAAGGAACTGACCAATTTAAGACGTATACCAGAAATTTTGTCTGCAAAAAGTTCAAGAATTTACTTGCAAGATCATGGGCAGCTAAGCACATAGTAGGGGAAATATGCAACTGCTCCCGATGTAACAATTTATTTAAGGCCAGCCACAAAGATATTGGTGATGTAGAACTTTCAGCAATTAAATTGGTTAAATATTCAGATTTGGCAGATGAAACATGTTTGCACTGCTGCTTAAATTTAATGTGATCAGAAGGCAAACGAGAGTGGTTACTTGAGCAGATTTCACTTTTGTCGGATTGCAGCCTGATTAAAATGAGAGGTTTGCGAGGTGGGCAATAAGGGATACAAAGAGATCAGGGCACGATTTAAGGATTTTTGTGGGTAGATAGTGAAGTGGCGATGTTTTAGGCTTGAGATTGAGAATTATTTTGAAGACCTCAGGTGTTGCTGGAGAGAGTTCAGGCAGAAGCTGTGGAGCGGATGGTAAGTGAAAGTGGCTGTCAGTGTGGCCGAGAGACGCGAGGCGATACAGGATTGTATGGTTTATCTTTTCAAGTTTGTCATAGAAAAAGGCAGAAATCACTTTGCAGAGGTCCTTCACGTTGCATAGTTCATAGCGTAAGACCTCAGCAGCGCCACCTAACAGCGTAACAAGAAAAGCTGAATGACTTCATGACATTCCTGTTCTTTATTAAATTAATAATGTCACCAAATTGAAATCCAGAAATACTATGCAAATGCGCATGGGCGTAGCCATAAAAAAATTTCGGAGGGGGTTTCAAAATTTCGGGGGGTTTTCCATTGGAAATCCTGGCAAATGTCCAGGTTTTTTTATTTTACATGTAAAAACATATAAAAAAAATTTCGGAAACTTATTTCGCGGTGTGGGTGGGTTTGAACCCGTAAAACCACCCCCTATATACGCCCATGCAAATGCGTTTGATGTGCATATTGAGCTCTCTGTCGAATGATGTGACATGAAATAATAATCCTAAAAGCGGGATAGATACAGTATAGGCCTACAGATGAATCTGTTCGTGCGTCCAGCTTCACAAATGAGTCTTCTGCAGAAATTTCATGGGCGACGGTAAATTCAAAGGACACGAGTTGCACGAACGCATTGGTGGACGACGAACTGCCAGATGACATTATGGAATTTGACATATGCAGAAAATCATGATGAATCTCAGGTGAGTAACTGCAAGTGTGTTCATTCATTCTGAGAATTGATATAGCGCCTCTTCCAGATATCTAGGCTACTCAGAGGCGCTCTATGCGCTAGCCTATTTAGAAGGTAAGTGTCATTACGAACGAATATATTACATCAGTTAGCAAAACAATGTACAGCAAGCTAGAAGAGCCATCACTGGCGGGCCCACACACACGCGTGGAACCGACCAACGGATTCCCGTCGATTAGCTGAAGATGGCATGGGTATTCAGAGTCTCTGAGCCGAGTTGCGTCGATAGAGTAGAGCGACGACAGGCGACAGCGTTCGCAAACACGGTAACGATGCCGACGAGCAGTCGCTCACTGGTAGAAGATGACGCACGTCCGGGTATTCTTCGAAGCACCAAGGAGTGCTATTATATATCTACATGACTGTGTCTGTGTGCGTGTGTGTGTTTAATGGTTCTGAAAGACAAACCGCAATCAGTAACAAACAGTTTATCCGTATAATGATATAGAAGTTCTCGTAGTTGAATGATCATTTACATTCGGTTAAATCTGGCATGGCCCGACTAAGATAAATATAGATGTGTTCAGTTTTCTATAGCAATTGTATGGTTTAGAGTCCAGGGGTGTCAAAGACCCGTCCCGCGGGCCATATCTGGTCCGCCGACGATGTGGGCTATTTCTGGCCCACGGAGCCTTGCATAAAGATTTGATAATAAATGTTAAAATTGGTCATTTTAAAGGCTTAGATCTCAACCCCCATTTTGCCCATCGCCTTCGGCACCTTGGACCGCCACTTGCTGGAAATTATTACCATTAAAAGACTTTTGACATCACTGGCTTAGACCCTGCACATTTTTCAATGAATTGTTCGGGTAAGATCCGTCACTATCGCTGCTTGTTGAAAGGGTGTCAACAGGTCCCCGTGTACAGAACGTACTATAGTCGGGTCAATCTACAAAAACCCACCTAACCCTAAAAATATTGATACAAAAGGTTTCTCAACGGAACCTGGTTCCATTTTAAATGCTTATTAACATAGGGTTATTTTTAAGATGGCGCCCAAGATGGCTGCCTGTAAAACCCTAAACTCAGCGTGACGCATTTTGGTACAGCCTGGTCAGCCTGACCCAGTAGGCGACCATAATATTTCCTAATTGCCTAACTTACTGATAATTACAACCATAATTGTACGTGGATTCATATCAATCAGTTTAGGCCTACTGAGTTTCAGTATTAATATTCAGTTGAGTTGTGATGTGTGCAACTTCATCAGGTATATGGGGAGAGGATATAGTATAAGGGATAACACTCTTACTGAAGTATTCACGAACCCGGTTCGATTCCCGTTAGGTCCCTGAGTTTAGCTTATACCTTCATTCCCTAGGTGGCAGCAAAAGTACAATGAGCTTGAGCCTTGCATAGCTGCCACTTTTTTGATTTATGTCTTCTGTAATTTGTGTTCTTGTGAATTGCTTAATCGTCATAACATGCACACTGCACAGCGCAGTGCATTTGTCAGGCGCTTCATTAAAGTAATAAATATTATTATTATTATTATTATTACTTTTATATATATATATACGTTTTATTGTAAATTCTAACTCAAGGATGACACACCGCACCCAAACTCACAGTTGCAGAAAGGTTACAAAATAGAATGATAATAACAAATGAAGTAAACAGAGTTGGCTTATGGCGTCACAGAGAAATTCGCTTATACAGGATTCTTGAAATGAAATTCTTGTCGTCTTTCCGTGGCAGTTCGAATTCATGGGTACGAGGGCGGAGGCTGTAGCGGCGCTGAATTGTAGGCGGGGAAAGGTTACGCAGTACGTGCGCTCCATTCCACACGACCGCCTTCTCAGTAAATACTACTATGATCGCAATCTAGAAAGAGGTTTACTTCCTGAGCAAGATGTAATCGTCACAATTGGACTTTGCAGCAGGGAGGAGCTCCTTCACAGGTAGCAAGAAACACTCAACTTCCATCATCAGGAGAACCTTCATCGAGTCAGACATGTGACCCCAAATAGTCCAGACCTAAACCCGATAGACTATGCTGTTTGGGGTGCCCTTAAACAAAAAGTCTACCTTCGTCGTAAATCTACAACAAATAGTCGGGACATTTTTCGCCACTCCTCAACAATGGCCAACTTAAGTTGTTCTATTGACAATAGAACAACTGAAGTTGGCCATTGTTGAGGATGTGGCGAAAAATGTCCCAGAGATTTATAGACAGGATCTTCATTGCGATCTTCGACCCGTGGCCTTATGGTTGTCCCTCGCATGCGCTCTGCTACGGCCCACTCTAGGTGCTTTGCCCGTGTTGGCTCATCAGCTTGAACTCACTTCTCCAGTCTCTTCGCCTTTAGTTACTAGCCCTCTCTCCTTCCCAGTTCCGTAGACGTCTTAAGACTTTCTTGTTCCCTGATGCAGGCACTGATGCAGGTCGAGAGCGCAGCTGATTTGTGAGCGGCGCTATATAAATGCTCGATTACAATTACAATTACAATTATAACGATCGCAGACGTTTAGGAGAACTTTTTGAAAACCGACGCGGACACATAGAATATAACATTTAACAAGAAATTACTTGCATTTTGAACAGAAAAAAGATATTAATTAAATAATAAATTAAGATTGAACGCGTTTTTTCATTTATATAGGCTTATATATATATATAGGCCTATATATATATATATATATATATATATATATATATATATATATATATATATATATATATAAAGCATATAATGCGAAACATGATCACATTTAGAAATGCCACCAACAAGCGACTGCACATGGGATCGATCAAGCTGCAAATGCTCCATTATCGTAATGCATAAAGCATCAATAATAGTTAGTCGTTATCCATTCGAGAAGCCATGTTGAAATCTGATAATTGATAGAAGCCAGAAATCAGGCTACGGGCCAAGAAAGCGGAAACAGGTGAGTTTAGTCTTCTTCTGAAGAATATTAAAGAACAGGTAGAATGCACAAAAACAAGGCAGTTATAATGGTTTATGTTGTGGCTCAATATAGTTATTGGCCGGAGCTCGGACAGGAGACTTAGAACAGCAGATGGGTTTGAGTTTAGGCTTCTTCTAAAGAATATTAAAGAACAGGTAGAATGCACAAAAACAGAGCAGTTATAATAGTTTATGTTGTGGCTCAATATAGTTATTGGCCGTAGCTCTGACAGCAGTCTTATATATAATGTTTCGCATTATATGCTTTTTATATATATATATATATATATATATATATATATATATATATATATATATATATATATATATATATATATATATGAACACATATATAAATATGACTAACTAATGTAACAAGCTGCGTTCTGTCAGCCTGGTGTTCGGAATAAACGAAAATTGATTGATTGTCTTAGAACAGCAGATGGAAAGTTCCGACTCTTTGTGAACCGATACGTTTTGTGTCACGTGCTGAGGTGGACTGCAAACAGAAAATGTTGCAGCACAATAATTATTCAAAGAACTTCATCTCTAAAGCACCTTCCCAACATTAGCACTGCAGATGCGGCATAACCGCAATATGTCTTTGTAAGCATATTAACTTTAAACATGGAGCAATATAGAAAATGTAGAACATCACTTAACTTCAAAGTTCAACATGTAATAATCGCCATTGTTTTTGGTAACTTCTATCGTTACTATAATAGTTAAAATTAAAACATTAGAATCCAACTTTCAGCATATAGTATATGCTGAAAGTTGGATTTTAATGCTCTCTGGTGTCCTACAGGTGCTTAGTGACCAACGGCTACATTATATTGCATAGTGGCGCTATATTAATAAAAAGTCATATTATACTGGTCATACTAGAACACTGCAGGAATTTTCATCACTGCCATAAACCATCTGATTGGACTGTTCTGAATATTGACAACTGTGTGTGCTATAGTTACACGCCCAGTAGACCTATAGTTAAAACATTCTCTGCGCTAAGGGTCCTATTTCGATAATTACAACCAGAGGCGAAAATCTTTACATAACTTTGTGGGTGGGACAGATTCTACGATGGCCGGATTTTTTGGAAGGGACAGAAGGGCTTACGTCAAAACTTGGGCGGAGGTCCCCCTTTGTTCCCCCATGATTTACGCCACTGATTACAACCCTGTGGCAATAGGTGAATTCGAATTAAATGTGCCTTCTCTTCACTTCTTCTAGCACCTTCCTTTTCCTTTAGTCATTAGTTTTCACATTTCTTAGACAATGTTTTGGCGAATTCAACTGGAAGCCAATACAGCAGGCTCTATATTGTGCTAATGCCTCCAACCGAGCAAATCAACATCATATTCTTTGACAACTTTAAATGTCATAGTGACAGGGTTTTGCAGTGCATTTACCGCGCGAAAGTATTAAACTTGATGTCGCTTGACTCGCTTCACAAATTCATTCCAAGAAAAGAGCCAATCAAAATCGCTGTCTATATGCGTTTTACAGTGAAAAAGTGTTGAATTTAAATTTAATACGGAAAATCTTTGTTTTTCCCTGTGTCAATGTAGGTCCTATTGTATTAAAATGCAATAAAATGTGTTGTCTAGGATCTTAGTCATCTGCTAACTACGCCCACAGGCTGACGAGCTATAGTCTACACGCAGGCCTACATCTGTCACATGCCTTGTTATGGGACATCTGCTTTAGTCACGCCTTTACTTTAAAAACCGGGCCTAGGTACCAGGTACCTTTCTAACTTCAGACGTATTTCCAACCTCAATAGCATTTCCAAAGATCCTCGAACGTCTCTTTCTTATGCGTATCAAGAAACACATCACTTCGTCTTCCAACTTCAGTCCTTATCAGTCAGCTTTCCGCGAAGGCTATTCCACTGAAACTGCTTTCACGTCTACACTGAATAACATCTTAAACCGCCCTTTTTTCATTTGTCCTGTAAACCGGCGTAGGTCTCATTTGTCCTGTAAACCGCCCTAGGTTTCGGAGCTCCATGCTCTCATCAGTGACGGTTGCCATAACCTTATCAGGTACTTCATCATTTTCATTAAGTACGGTTTCTTAAATATGTTTGTGCACATTGATGCAGTATATGAAAGCTTAACAATGCCTACAATATATACATGTACATCTGTGTGTCTTTGTGTTTTTTGTTGTTGTGGTTGTTGTTGTGTGTGTCTGAGTCTGTGTGTGTGTATATATATATATGTGTGTGTGTGTGCGTGCGTGCGTGCGTGCGTGCGTGCGTGTGTGTGTGTGTGTGTGTGTGTGTGTGTGTGTGTGTGTGCCAAACTGCCTACACATCTGGCACAGTTAATAAACCCTAAGTGTGAATACAGGCACACGATTTAGGCAAAGAAAAGCGTTGGCATCGATTATTTACATATTGCCACCAGTGGAGGCGCCAGGATTTCAGGTTTGGGGGGCTAAAACTCCAAGCCCTTCCCTTTTGTCCCCTCCTCCCTATGATTTGCAGTGATTTCCCACTTTTTTGGGGGGCTGAGCCGCAGTTAGGGGCTAAGCCCCCTACCCCCTCCTGGCGCCACCACTGATTGCCACGCTTTACTAAGTCGAAATTCGTCGAGCTGCTAACAGTTCTATATACAACAATTATTTCTATTTCGTTTTCCTCTGTGTGAATTCATAATATTATTTCCTCTTGCTTCAAATAATCGTTCGATCAACGATCCATAGGCCTACGCATCATTTTCGTTTGATAATAAAAGTCAGCTGTCTCATCTCATAAGATGTTTGAAAATATCAACAGTGCTGACGTATCTCCCCCCATCCACTTAAGACAATCAGCGGAAAAGCAGGTAGGCACGCGCGATCTCTTGTCATCCATCACTTCTCAGATATACACGAGAGAATATAACGCTTCAAAGTCTACTCTGCGCCACTGTTGCAGTTCAAATCTAGGCTTATGAGACACGTGTACAATGTCGACCAGTAAGAAAAGAATAATGTTCGTAACATTGATAATACTCTCGAGTATCTACTTAGTGTTTCACACAGATTTTCACCAACATGCGATGTATTTTTTTAATTCCGTAAACACATATTACAGTTCAACGTCGCATCAATCCAAGATTTATGGAGATCTCTCTGCCGACTTCGAAAATGATATTGCCCAAGCAGACGATCGTTTTAACGTTCTTGAAGCCTTGAAGCGAGATGGCTACACGCCAGTGGCCGTTTCAGAAATTGCAGTTGACAGATCTCCTTTAGAATCTGCTTGTTCTAATTCATCAGTAATTTCTAACAAATCCATCGACGACGGTTCTAGCAACGACCGATGTAATCCAGTGGACGGACAGTTGAACTCGACGCAAGTCCTAAGAGTTCCCAACGTGGTTCACTACGTCTTTCTTGGATCGGATTTGAACTTCACCTTCACCAACTATCTTAGCTATCGCAGCGTAGACAGATTCATAAGACCGGATCAAATTTTTGTTCATGGTGACCATATTCCAAGCGGAAAGTGGTGGAATCGTACCATCGACGAAGTCAAGAACATCTACCATGTCAAAAGAACCTACTCGAACAAAGCACCAAATGGTCAACTTTACAACGTTCCGGCTCACATATCAGACTACATGAGAACAGAAACATTGTTGAGTAAGTAGTGAAACCATTTTTTGCCGCAAATGAATTATAAGGAGTTGTAAACATATAATACATTCTGATATACAAACATACATACATGTACGCATTTATTTATGCATATATTCATTTATGCTACATGTAAACACCAATGCATGCGTGGATAAACATTTACAGATTCACATATTAAGCATCATTGCACCGCTAAAAGCTAAGTAAACTTTTCGAAATTTCTTAAATCGTATAGATCTATTAAAATCTGTTAGATAGCTACGTTTAGCGCCATATACATACATACATACATACAGAGAGACATGCATACGTGCCATTTGTGATCGTCCCTTCTTAATCGCCTACTTTAGCTCTACTTTCTCTATGTTATCTGTGCCTATAGTTAATTTAACTCTAGTATTGCGTTGCTGCCAATTCACATTAACACAGAGATTAAGACAGTGGCAGCGCGTTCTTGCATCCATAAACGTTTCCAAATTTACCTGCTTTCCAACACATAAGAAAACCGGGGACTCCGAATGCGGTCAACTGTTTACCCACCCAACAGCCGGGCTATTGCCGTGGGTGTTCAGTTCGTCGTTCGTCGCTGATGTCTACTCCGGGCGGCGTTTCCTTGTACATGAACTTTTCCGTCGTGGTGACTTTACTAATAAATTATAGGCTAGCCGAGTAGAGGTCTCTAGGTGTTCTGTGTATTAATGAAAACTATACAGTTTATTTACACAGCCACGACTTAACATAATAATCTTGAGAAGAGTCCGCGATTCGCTTCGGCCAATGTCAATGCTGGGTCAACTCGTTTACGAGATGTTCTCCATCGTCGGCTCTCCGATGTTGCCCGCTTGACCGTCATTCACATCGACAGCCTTCTGTCGCTTCTTCCCTAATCTTCTTCTTCATTCATTTCTCTTTCATCTTTCACCTCAGCCTGTCAATCAGCCATCTCTGCCCCACTTCGATCAGTGGACCCATTGTTCGTCTTTCACGTCTCCCTCTCTCCGTCCAATGTTATGATTAACTACGTCCTTGCTCTTTACAGTTAGTCTTCAACGTTAATAAGATGTGTTCTATAGTTCTATAATCAAAACAAAAACAAAAACAATTAATTCTGCACTAAATAAATTAACATAGTCGCCGATTGCCAATATGTCACTACATGCTCTCAACCGCTCCGACACACAAACACAAATGAATTGAATTCAACCTTTGGAAAACTACAGAAATAGAAGTATGGAGCTATGTCAGAATTAATCAGTTTACACTGGGGTAAAAAAAACGACCCCACTGGTACTCAGTGTATAAATGGAATACCTGCGCCATCTGGTGAAAGAAATGTAAAATGAAACTCTGAATTTTGTGCAACACAGGAATACCTATGAAGTCATAAAACTTTGTTTTGATAACGCTTATGGGGGGTGAGCAGCACTAATGGAGCTGACTGCTCGCTACGCTGTTATAATTTACACTACTATTTCAAGCAACAGCACAATTTCAATTTAAACTAAAATTACAACTTTACCATAATTTCTAATTTTTTGCTGGCTAACAAAATATTGCAGTTGGCGCAAAAGTATGGTCCGGTTTAGGAAGTGTAGGCCTACGTTGAATGCTCTGTGCGCAGTACAATTTACACTACAAATTTAAGTTACAGCACAATTTCAATTTAAACTAAAATTATAATTTATTCTGTTATTTTAAATATTTTGGTACTTTACTCTGCAATTACAATGTAGGCTATTATTACATTGCAGTTGGCGAAATTTGTTGACTTTCTGTAGGTTATGGTGGAATATACATGGATGCTGATGTCTTGGTTGTCAAGTCGTTTACTCCACTCCGTCGGTTTCCTTTTGTGATCGGTCGTGAAGCCTCTAACGGCCTTTGTAACGGGATAATGATCGCGGAAAGAGGTGCGCCCTTTCTTCGACTCATCCTCGAACAATACCACTCCTACTTAGGTTCTAAGGAAATCTGGGCTGAGAAGTCAGTTCTCAACGCGGAAAAGATAGCTCGTCTCTATCCACATCTGGTTCACGTCGAAGAAACGACTCTGGAGCGACCAAACTGGATAGAGAAGGCTCTGATCTACGACGGAAGGTACAACTGGACACAGAATTATGCAGTTCATCTGTGGATGAGACTCTGGCCACAGGAAAAACGACCGAATGGAGTCGAAGACATTCTGACAAGAAACACGACATTCGCAGAACTTGCCAGACTCGCCATATTTGGCTCACACGAAATCAGAAACATTACGATAAATACAACAACTCCTCAAATTTGAAAGATTGTAGCTAACTATTATTAAGTTCAGAATCAATCGTTAACTAACGGCACAACTTCCCTTTTCCCACACCCTCCCCTTCCCAAAACCCTCCACCAATCCCTTTCACTCCTTCCCTTTCCGCCTATCTCCCGTCCCTCTTCCTCTAACTCTCCCTTCCCCTTCCTCCATAACCCTTACTTCCACGCACCCTGACCTTCCTCTCCTTGTCCCTACCCTTTCCTTCTCTCCTTCCACCTTCCACTCCCCTTTCCTACCTCCCCTCCCTTTCCCGCTTCCTCTTCCTCTCCCACTCCTTATGCCCGCCTCCGCTTTCTCCCCTTCACTTTCAGCCCTACCCTTCCACCTCCCGCTACCCTTACGTTCCGTTCCTTTCCACTTACCCCTCACCACTCCCTTTCTTCTCCTTTCTCCTTTCTCCATGACCCTCCCATCTCCTGGCCTTCCTCCGCTTTCCTACCCCTCCCCTCCCTCCTCTACCCTGCCTCTGTCCTGTCTCTGTCTGTCTGTCTCTGTCTGTCTCTGTCTCTGTCTCTGTCTCTGTCTCTGTCTGTCTGTCTCTCTCTGTCTCTGTCTGTCTGTCTCTGTCTCTGTGTCTGTCTCATTCTCTCTCTCTCTCTCTCTCTCTCTCTCTCTCTCTCTCTCTCTCTCTCTCTCTCTCTCTCTCTCTCTCTCTCTCTCTCTCTCTCTCTCTCTCTTCAACTACCGAAATTAAATTAATCAAGTTATAATAGTAGAAATTTGAGTGCTGTAATTCGCAAGCAGTCGATGACTCTAAGGCAGTGCTGTCCAACCTTTTTAACACCGCGGGCCACCGAAGAAGTAATTTTTGAAACCGAGGGCCGCACCAGTCAAGGGGCCGTCCATAAATGACGTCACGCTATATTGGCCGATTTTTAACCCCCCCTCCCCCTCGTCACACTTCGTCACAAAAAGTAAGACCCCCTGAAAATGACGTCACAAAGCTCTGACCCCCTAAAATCAATTTACATAGCGAAGCAAAATGCTCCTTCATGGTACAAATAACGAAAGCATGAATATTTTAAAATCTAACGGTGACCAAATATTGAAATAATTAGAAAATTATTAATAATGGTGCCCGTGTATATTAAAATAATTGAAAAAATAATGAAAATTTAATCCTCAAAATTAGTGCTGCTATTATTAAAACTAAATTGTTGTTAATTGTTAAATTTAATAACATAGACCTGGTGTGACGTCACACTACTCAGACCCCCCCACTCCCATGTCACACATCGTCATAAATTTCCGACCCCCCGACCCCTCCCCTAGGTGCGTGACGTCATTTATGGACGGCCCCTAACTCAAAAGCAGCGACTAAAATTTATTGAAAATTATTAACTGTATTATAATTAATTATGGAGTTATCATAAATGAATGCGTCTTGGGAACTGGATTTTGTGTACACATTGTCAAATGAAAGGCCAAGTTACGAACGAATAGCTATGCAATTATTAGGCCAGTGACTGTCTTTTACTTCATTTTAACAGAAATTGCAAATATTTAGCGAGCTGTGGCGGGCCACTTAGAATCTGCCGGCGGGCCGCATGCGGCCCGCGGGCCGCGGGTTGGACAGCACTGCTCTAAGGGAAGATTGAGAAGCACATTGATGGGCGGGGAAAAAATCAATCAACATGATGGGCCTGTGTAAAAAGTTCAGTTTTTAGCTATTTCTTGAAGACAGCGAAAGATGTAGAGTTCCTATTGTCAGTAGGAAGAATGTTCCACATTCGAGGGGCTGATGAGGTAAAGGATCTTGTTGCAGTTGTAGTGTGGCAACGGAGCAAGACTAGGATTCGATTTCCGGAAGATCGCATGTTCCTTGAAGGCATGTGAAATTGATGGAGGACGGAGAGATATGAGGGCGTTTTCGTTGTTACACAATTGTAGGTGATGATGGCGATTTTGTATATAATCCTTTCTTTAACAGGTAACCAGTGGAGGCATTTGAGGAGTGGTTTACTGCTGGTACGAGGAGGTATGAGGACATGCAGACTGCCAGGTTGTTTTGAATCCGTTGAAGGGAAGTTAGGTTTTTTATGAGACGGCTATTGCAGTAGTAGAGGCGAGAGTTTACAATACGGCAAGCGATGGTATTTGCAAGGTATTTCGTGAGAAAATGTTGGATGTGTCGCAGATCACGGGTGTGGAAATTGGCGGAGTGGACGATTTCAGCGGTTTGGGAGTCCATTGACAATGTCGCGTCGAGTTTTACAGCGATAATATTAATTTTACAGTCGATGACAAGTTTATGGCTGTGCTTGAAAAGGTGAGTTGGAGATGTGGAGTGGCAGTGCATATTTTAATGGATTTGGACTACTGGGACAAAGTCTGCCACGACAGTCCTTTCAATGTAAACTACTGGGACAAACCATGAAAGTACTGGAGCAAATCCTAAAACAACTTGGACATTTGTCCCAGTAGTAAATACAGTTAAAATATGCACTGTGGGGTGGCCAGGTCTGAAAGCATATGGGAACGGGTTGAAATTTGGAGAACTTGTGATGTGTGGGGGACAGTCCGGAAAGGTCGAGTTTCTCTAGAATCTAGGAGATAGTGTTGACATTTGATATCGGCCTAAGATTTAACAGGTCGGATGGGTCAAGACCGTCCTTTTTTAGGCAATGCGGTGACTTGAGCAGATTTCACTTTTGTCGGATTGCGGTCTGATTAAAATTAGAGGTTTGTGAGGTGGGCAACAAGGGGTGCAGAGATCAGGGCACGATTTAAGGATTTTAGTGGGTAGATAGTGAAGTGGCGATGTTCTAGGCTTGAGATTGAGAATTATTTTGAAGATCTCAGGTTACTGGAGAGAGTTCAGGCAGAAGCTGTGGAGTGGATGGTAAGTGAAAGTGGGTGTCAGTGTGGCCGAGAGACGCGAGGCGACCCAGGATTGTATGTTTTATCTTTCCAAGTTTGTCATTGGAAAAGGCAGAAATCACGTTGCTGTGGTCCTTCACGTTGAATAGTTCATAGCTTAAGACCTCAGCAGGGCCACCTAATAGCGTAACAAGAAAAGTTGAATGACTTCATGACATTCCTGTTCTTTATTAAATTAATAATGTCACCATAATATTCTTGTAACTAGCTGCGTTATGACAGCTAGAGTAGATCAATAAACGAAAATACAATAATACCAAATTCAAATCCAGAAATGCTATGCAAATGCGCATTGGCGTAGCCCAAAACAATTTCGGAGTGGGTTTTAAAATTTCGGGGGTTTTTCCATTGGAAATCCTCGCAAATGTCCAGGTTTTTTTGTATTTTACATGTAAAAGCATATAAAAATTTTTCGGAAACTTATATCGGCCTAAGATTTAACAGGTCGGATGGGTCAAGACCGGTTACTGGAGAGAGTTCAGGCAGAAGCTGTGGAGCGGATGGTAAGTGAAAGTGGGTGTCAGTGTGGCCGAGAGACGCGAGGCGACCCAGGATTGTATGTTTTATCTTTCCAAGTTTGTCATTGAAAAAGGCAGAAATCACGTGGCTGGGGTTCTTCACGTTGCATAGTTCATAGCGTAAGACCTCAGCTGCGCCAACTATCAACGTAAGAGGAGAGTAGACTGACGTCATGACATTTCTGTTCTTTATTAAATTAATAATGTCACCAAACTGAAATACTTTACAAATGCGTTTGATGTGCATATTGAGCCCTCTGTCGAATGATGTGACATGAAATAATATTCCTGAAAGCGGGCTAGATATACAGATGAATCTGTTTGTGCGTCAATCTTCACAAAATGAGATTTCTGCACAAATTTCACGGGCATCGCTAAATTCAAAGGACACGAGTAGCTCGATCGCACAGGTGGACGACGAACTGCCAGATGACATCATGAAATTTGAAATAAATGCAGAAAATCTTGATGAATCTCAGGTGGATAACTGCAAGTGTGTTCATTCATTTATTCTGAGAATTGATACAGCACCTCTTAGAGATATCTACTCTGCGCTTGCGTATTATGATGTTAAGTGGCATTACGAACGGATATATTGCATCAGTTAGCAAAACAATGCACATCAAACTAGGAGAGTCACCACTGGAGGGCCCACGCACCTGCGTGGAACCGACCAACGGATTCCCGTCGACAGCTTAAGATGGCATGGGTGTTCGGAGTCTCTGAGCCAAGTTGCGACAGGCGACAGCGTTCTCAAACACGGTGACGATGCCGACGAGCAGTCCCTCACTGGTAGAAGATGACGCACGTCCGGCTATTCGTCGAAGCACCAAGGAGTGTTATTATATATCTACATGTGTGTGTGTGTGTTTGTGTGTTTAATCATTTTAATGGTTTTGAAAGACAAACGGCAATCAGTAACAAACAGTTTATCTAGTATGATTTAGAAGTTGAATGATCCCAGTAGATAACAAGTAGCCTACAACGTTACTCTACTGACTCTGAGTAGTTACGTGAATAGGCACTATATAAATTCTTGCAGTCAATAAACAAAAAGCAAACATGCTTTTACTACTTGTTTTTACTTTTTAGTTATTACTTTAGAGTTTAAAGCGGTTCTATCAAGAATTGTTTTAGCGCATTTCTAGAAATAATTGGGCGCAGTGACAATCGCGCTAACTGCGTTAAAAAATTTGATCGCGTTAATTAATTAACGCATTAATCGCGTGAATAACGCGTTAAATGCCCTATTTTTAATCATATATTTTCTATTATGGGAACAGGCTTACCGGCCCACCGGGAATCTCCCGGTGTCACGGCGGCCCAGTCCAAGCCTGAAGGAGTGTTATTACATGTGTGTGTGTGTGTGTGTGTGTGTGTGTGTGTGTGTGTGTGTGTGTGTGTGTGTGTGTGTGTGTGTGTGTGTGTGTGTGTGTGTTGTGTGTTGTGTATTTAATGGTTCTGAAAGACAAACCGCAATCAGTAACAAACAGTTTATCTATAGTCTAATGATTTAGAAGTTTACAAGTTGAATGATCCCTTGCATTCGGTTAAATCTGGCATAGCCCGACTAAGATAAATATAAATGTAGACAGTTTTCTATAGCAATTGTATGGTTTAGAGTCCAGGGGTGTCAAAGACCTGTCCCGCGGGCCATATCTGGTCCGCCGACGATGTGGGCTATTTCTGGCCCGCTGAGCCTTGCATAAAGATTTGATAATAAATGTAAAAATTTGTCATTTTAAAGGCTTAAAAAAGTCTATGTTGTGTTCGTGACTGATAATGTAGATCAAAATTAAGAATTTTAAACTCAATTTGACTGTTTTGTGCTTTAAAAAATGCACCATTTAAGATTTAGTTGCGGAAAAATTTTCTGGGCACGGATTCATCCCCATTTTTCCCATCGCCTTCGGGCACCTTGGACCGCCACTTTCTGGAAATTATTGCCATTAAAAAACGTTTGGCATCCCTGGCTTAGACCCTGTACATTTTTCAATGAATTCGTCGGGTAAGATTCGTCACCACTGCTGCCTGTTGAAAGGGTGTCAAAAGGTCCCCGTGTACAGAACGTACTATGTAAAACCCTAAACTCAACCTGACACATTTTGGTACAGCCTGGTCAGCCTGACCCAGTAGGGGGCCATAATATTTCCTAATTGCTTAACTTACTGATAATTACAACCATATTGTACGTCGATTCACATAAATCAGTTTAGGGCCTACTGAGTTTCAGTATTAATATTCAGTTCAGTTGCGATGTGTTCAACCGCATCAGGTTTATCATGTTTCACAGCACTGTACTCTGTCGTATTTTAAATGCACGATATGAGCATGTATCGCGTTGTATTTTATTGTATTTGATTATAAACCGTATACTGTATTGAATGTATCATATATACTGTATTGCACCGTACTTTCTGTAATGTACTGCAACCAAATGTATTATGAACTTCTTGGCGTGTGCTAAATCCTTCCTGAACGACAACCTCTCTTTTGACAAACCGTGGTATTGTTACAGGAATGGACTTGGCAATTTTTCTGCCAAATTTCCGGATGGGCCTGGAGTACATGTGGGGAATGATCACTGGAAAAGCAACGTACCGGCTACGCGTCGTAATCCAACTGGAATATAAGCCTTGGTATTCCTTTGTAATGAAGAATTATTATTAGTAACGTATATCGCTCGATTTGTCGTTTTGTATATTATGTTGCTATACGTGTAGTAAAATTATATTAATCTGATGCCACTGATTACTAATGTCAAACGCAAACCCAACAGAGACCTCTGTTTACCTTCTTATTTTAACAATTGATTTCGAACGAACGACTGGGACGCCGCCGATCAATATCCATAAACAGCAAGAGCTGAAGGTATAGGCCTACCAGCTGGACCTGGTGGTGTACAAAGTATTGAGTGTGACCGAAGCAGTGGCATGCGTTGCATAAACGTGGACTAAAATTAAATAAATAAAACCATGATTATATAGCACTATGTTTATATAATATTTTACTTTGCATTTCGGGCAACACAATTAATTTGACTGGCAATGTAATGTTTAGATTTGGCCGGATTAAATTTGAAGTAATTTCTTGTTTTGTTCAATCTGTCTTTCATTCTTCATCTTTCCTTTCTCCCTTTCATTCTTTCCTCATTTGCCCCTCTACCTTAAGATTTTTTGACAGGTTATTACGGTCATTCATGAATAACTGATTTCTGGTTATCTGTTATGCACCTAGTGGATAGAATCCATTTTTAGATTTTCACTAATTTCTTATTTTCTTCATGCATTCATTCATAGACGAAACTTTGGTTTTGCTCGGCGGCAAAGTTAGATGCCATAAATTTGATGCAATGCTTTTCCACCTGTTTCAACTTGCTTGGACCGTGATTTCTGTCTGTTTTCCACCTGGCTTCTCGAATAGATTTATCTATCATGGTCTGGCGTTGCCAGTTGGGGAATTACCTTGCCTTCTTACGTGAAACACCTATTGTGTCGATTTTCAAAATATGGTGACGCCTGGTGTTTTCCTTTAGCCTACTAGTTCTTTCTTTAATTTTTCCTTCCTGGTGTTTCGCTCTCTGTTTATCTCCCTCCACCTATCCATGCATCCCTATTCCCACTTGCAGTAAGCCCTTCCTTCATCATACCAGCTTCCAGTATTATAATCGCCAGGAGCTGATTCAAGTATTGGGAGACAGACCCACGAAAGTCCTCTAACAGAGAGAGAGGGGTGTCCTTGCGAGTGGTTCCCTCTTCATTCTGCTGCGCTTGAGGGGTTCGTGTTGCCACGCGAAACCAATATTTCCAGGTGAATAATAAATGTAATTTCTATAATGAATGCAAATCCCTTGGTCACACTTCATGGACACTCGCCATCTGATAAAATGAAGATGTCTTTAAATAAAGAAATAAACTGACAGTGGACGCGTCACCATATTTTGAAAATCAACACAATAGGTGTTTCACGTAAGAAGGCAAGGTAATTCCCCAACTGGCAACGCCAGACCATGATAGATAAATCTATTCGAGAAGCCAGGTGGAAAACAGACAGAAATCACGGCCCAAGCAAGTTGAAACAGGTGCGTTTATGCTTAGGCTTCTAATTTATGGACGTCCCGTACTTGCTTATTTACATTTAAACTTATAGATGAAGGGAGGGAGTACTATGTGTGTACTGTGTATAGCATACTCACAAAGGGTTGAAATGTGGCTTTTGCACTTTATATTTTCTAATGTATTAAAATGCAATAAAATGTGTTGTCTATGATTAGTCATTTGCTAACTACGCCCACAGGCTGACGGGTTATAGCCTGCGCGCACACCTGTCACATGTCTTGTTATCGGACATCTGCCTTATTCACGCCTTTACTTAAAAAACCAGACCTAGGTACCAGTAACCGTTCTAACTTCAGACGTATTTCCAACCTCAATAACATTGCCAAGATCCTCGAACATCTCTTTCTTATTCCAATCAAGAAACACATCACTTCGTCTCCCAAATTCAGTCTTTATCAGTTAGCTATCCCCAAAGGCTATTCCACTGAAACTGCTTTCACGTCTACACTGAATAACATCTTAAACCGCCCTAGTTTCCATTTCTCAAGTAAACTGCTCTAGCTTTCATTTTTAAGAAAACCGCTCTAGCTTTCATTTTCAAGTAAACCGCTCTAGGTTTCATTTTCAAGTAAACCGCCCTAGGTTTCCAATTCTCAAGTAAACCGCTCTAGGTTTCATTTTCAAGTAAACCGCCCGAGGTTTCCAATTCTCAAGTAAACCGCTCTAGGTTTCATTTTCAAGTAAACCGCTCAAGGTTTCATTTTCAAGTAAACCGCCCTAGGTTTCCAATTCTCAAGTAAACCGCTCTAGGTTTCATTTTCAAGTAAACCGCCCTAGGTTTCCAATTCTCAAGTAAACCGCTCTAGGTTTCATTTTCAAGTAAACCGCTCTAGGTTTCATTTTCAAGTAAACTGCTCTAGGTTTCATTTTCAAGAAAACCGCTCTAGGTTTCATTTTCAAGTAAACCGCTCTAGGTTTCATTTTCAAGTAAACCGCTCTAGGTTTCGTTTTCAAGTAAACCGCTCTAGGTTTCATTTTCAAGTAAACCGCTCTAGATTTCATTTTCAAGTAAACCGCTCTAGGTTTCATTTTCAAGTAAACCGCCCTAGGTTTCCATTTTCAAGTAAACCGCTCTAGGTTTCATTTTCAAGTAAACCGCTCTAGGTTTCATTTTCAAGTAAACTGCTCTAGGTTTCATTTTCAAGAAAACCGCTCTAGGTTTCATTTTCAAGTAAACCGCTCTAGGTTTCATTTTCAAGTAAACCGCTCTAGGTTTCGTTTTCAAAGTAAACCGCTCTAGGTTTCATTTTCAAGTAAACCGCTCTAGATTTCATTTTCAAGTAAACCGCTCTAGATTTCATTTTAAAGTAAACCGCTCTAGGTTTCATTTTCAAGTAAACCGCCCTAGGTTTCGGAGTCCCATGCTCTCATCAGGAACGGTTGCCATATCCTTATCAGATGCTTCATCATTTTAATTAAGTACGGATTCTGAAGTATATTTGTGCACCTTTATGCAGTACATGAAAGCTTAAATATGCCTACAATATTATATACACATGCATATGTGTGCGTTTGTATGTGTGCGTGCGTGTGTGCGTGTGTGCGTTTGTATGTGTGCGTGCGTGTGTGTGTCTGTGTGTCTGTGTGCCAAAATGTCCAGGCAGGGTTAATAAAACCTAGGAGTTAATACAGGCACACGATTTAAGCGATAGACCTACGCATCAATTATTTTCTTATCGCCACGCCTTACTTAGTCGGAATTCCTCAACTGCCACAGTTCTATGACTTCTATCTACAATGATCCTTTCTAATTCGTTTTTCCTCTGATAAATTCATATTTCGTCTTACCTCAAATTATCGTTCGATCCACGATCCAGACACATCAGTTTCATTGGACAATAAAAGTCAGCTGCCTCATCTAAAACATTGTTTGATAATGTCAACAGTGCTGACGTACTCCCCCTCCCCATCTGCTTAAGATAAACAGCGGAATCGCAGGTAAGCACGCGCGACCTCCTCTGTCATCCATCACTTCTCAGACATGCACGAGTGAATACAACGCTACAGCGTCTACTCTGCGCCACAGTTGCAATCTAGGCAATCAGACACGTGTACAATGTCGACCAGTAAGAAACTAATAATGTTCATAACATTGATAATACTCACGATTACTTGCATAGTATTTTACAGTGATTTTCACCAAAATGCGATGTATTTTATTAATTCTCTAAACACATCGTGCAGTTCAACGTCACATCAACCCAAGGTTTATGGAGATCTCTCTGCCCAATTCGAAGCTGATGTTGTCCACGAAGGCGATCGTTTTAACGTTCTCGAAGCCTTGAAGCGAAATGGCTACACGCCTGTAGCTGTTTCAGAAGTTGTAGTTGACAGATCGTCTCTAGGATCTACGATTGCTTGTTCCAATGCATCGCAACCGACCAAACAGGTTACCAGTGTTACGCACAACCTATCACCAGTTGCTTCTAACAGTTCCATCGACAAAGGTTTTAACAACCTTCCGTGTAATCCAGTGTACGGGCAGTTGAACTCGACGCAAGTCCTAAGAGTTCCCAACGTGGTTCACTACGTCTTTCTTGGATCGGATCTGAACTTCACCTTTGCCAACTACCTTAGCTTTCGCAGCGTAGACAGATTCATAAGACCGGTTCAAATCTTTGTTCACGGTGACCATATTCCAAGCGGAAAGTGGTGGAATCGTACCATCAACGAAGTCAAGAATATCTACCATATCAAACGAACATACTCGAACAAAGCCCCAAATGGTCAACTTTACAGATATCCGGCTCACATATCAGACTACATGAGAACAGAAACATTGCTGAGTAAGTAGTGAAACATTTTCTTCTAGCGCAATTATTTATAAGGAGTTGTAAATTTATCAATTACATTGTGAGGTACAAACATATATACATGTACATACATTCACGTACATACATGTACATGTACGCACGCATCTAATTATTCATATATATATATATATATATATATATATATATATATATATATATATATATATATATATACATTCAGCAACGCATAGTTGTAAAAACTGTGAAAACTAAATAAAGAAACTCTAAAACGTAGTTTTTCTCCAAAAATAAAAAACGGATAAAGAAGAAAACAAACAGAAAATATTTTGACTTTGTTAAACCTTGTACTGCATATTAAAATTAGAAATCTTGTCTACACAATTTAATTTTAATCAGTAAATAACACAACTTTATTTGTTAACACTAAGTTCTATTCTATTCTATTCTATTCTATTTATGGACTTATAAAACGCCTCTCGCAGTACAACCTAATCAGAATCGCTTCCAGTGCGAAGGGCCCCTCGAAAAAAGAAAAGTCTTAAGAGAACGAGCAGAAACAGTGGTACCCCAGATAACATTACAGCACGAGTTAAAGCAGGGAGGTCATTCCACAGCAAAGGTCCAACGGAGGCATAGTGACTTTAATATACAACAATTATTTCATTTCTTAAGTGTGGTTTAACAATAAATTAAGAAATTGAAAATATTGAAATCTTTTCAAATTTAAATTGTTAAGATAAATCCACACAACTCCATGCTGACATAAACTAACACAATTAAAAACTAAGCTAAACTGCTTTGCAATGTCTTTGTAAGCACAGAGTGTAGCCTACTTAAGAAAAATTGAACTTACAATTTTTACTTATATAAGAACTTGATATGGAGTAGGCCTAATATCAATCAATTTATCAGTCAATCGGAGATTACTGTGTACAAAGACCACATTTCGCACTTTGGATAACTTAGAAAATCAAATAACTTTTATAAATTCTGTATCTGGTACTGTTCTATTTATTTCTTAAATAATGACATTAAATAGTGACGTAAATTAGCTGAATCCTTGAAAAGTGCAGAGACAACGTACGAGACATCACACGAAAGGACATCACACTTGGTTGTCCCTAAGTAAGCGGGGCTTCTGTCCCTTCTGGGTCTCCCCTTTTGCCCGGTCTGGGTCTCCCCTATTCCGGGCACACTGAAATGTACTATTTTATTGGAACTGTTATATGCATTGTAGCTCTGGGAAATAAAAGTTTTGTCAGTTGTCAGTTTGTCACACACAAATAAAATTAAACAAAACAATAGCAGATGGTAATTAAATAAATAAATTTACATAAAAAATAAAGACGAAAAATACAATAACGAAAAAACGAGCCGTTTTAGAAAGAAATAAAAAAACCGAGAAAAGCGGTTTTAACAACTAGGGCCTATGCATGGATACATGTTTACAGACTCGCATGTTAAGCATCAGCGCAACACAATTGTAGTGTATGAGGTGTTTACGAGGATATGTAATATTTCTACGTGCGTAATGTAGTTAGACGCGCTTCGCTGTCGGCGCGCGCCACGTGAGGCCAGTGTCGCGTGACAGAGTCTCCCCTCTAAAAGACTCTATTTCCAAATAGATTTTCCCCCCGGTGGATCTGTTTCAGAATAAATTCTCCCCTCGGAGACTTTGTTTCAGAATATAGTCTCCGGCGGGGAGAGAATATTTCATCCCCCGTTGAAATAAACTCTCCCCCGGGGAGACTTTATTTCAACGCAAGATATTTTACACTAACTTCACTAACATCATATTTATTGCATTGTTTTGCTAACTAAGCTTAATGTAATATCTTCGTTCGTACTGACAATTAACATTATGGACTAGCGCAGAGAGCGCCTTTGAGTAGAAATCTTGAAGAAGTGCTACATTAATGTTCAGTTACATTACACTTATTATAGGCTATATAGGCCTAGCTCACAAATCAACTTTATTTTAGCTTCCTTGGTTTAACAAATGGTTGAGTGTTTGGAATAAGATTCCTCTCTTCATCCAACAGGCGGCTAATCTTTAATGGTTTAAAAAATGTTAGGGCCTACTCATTCACTTGGTCTATATGATGTCATTATTAATTAGCCTTTTTAATTACTTCTAATCTGCTGGTTAAGTTGTCCTTTTCCCTTCTGTTTTTCTCTTTTCGCTTAATGGCTTCATATTAGTTGTATATTTTATTCTACTTGATGTACAAAATACATTACAATAGCAAATTCAAAGTGTTAACCGTTCTGTTATTTTGTTAAGCTAATTATTAGCAAATAGTTGTCACTGTCAGCCGGATTTTCATTTTTTTGGCCTTCCTTGCCACCTCACTCACCTGCTTGATAAATGGAAGTTAAATAATCGGTTAACTTCACCCATCAGCAAAGTCTGCATTGCTGACACAGAATGAAACAGATTTCTCTCATAGACGACCTTCCTCATCTTTAGAATATTCTGCTGCATAATCCTCTTCTTTTTGTAATGTAACTTATCAAAGCTTCACATTCAGACTTGTTCATGAAAATAATTTTGAACTGTTTCACTAAGTAGTAGGCCTACTTATTAATGCAATTTATAGCCAATATATAGGCCTACTAACTAATTTTGAATCCTTTAAGATAATCAAAGCCTATGCAGAAATAAACTTGAGCTACGAATAATTAATTTATGGTGGTCTGACTTTTATAGTCAACCAATCAACTTTGTTCTAGCTTTTGTAACCCCCGTGTGCAAATTCCATTCTAAGCCGAACAATTCCGTGGATCAACAAATGCCTAGTAGGCCTAGTCTTTATCTCTGGCTTCATAGACAACAATGCTTTGTTTTCTTTTGCCTATTGGCCTAGCGATACTAAATAGGTTTGGTTTAGCTGCGACTATTTAATGGGTAGGCCTATTGCCAATAATTATGTGAATGCCCAAGCTTTATCAATGAATGCCAGAAAAGCAAGGGCAAGCTCATATCAGAAAGCCAGTACTTCATTTACAATCACTGGTTATGACTTGCCTGTTCTAGGTAATAACCTGAGACCAGCAAACAATATTAGACAAACATTAGGCTAGCCAGATGAATCAGAGAAAATAAAGCGCAAGATCATATCAGTTAATTGATACCAGTTGAAGGGTAGGCCTAATCCGCATCAATAATCGCATAGAAGCCAGTGCTAGCTCGTCTTAGGAAGTCAGTACAGTTATAATTACTTGCAGGCTTTTTTCAGACTACTTGCATAGCTAATAAGCTGGCCCGATACATCTGACGCTAATGATATTTAACGACTAATCCAACACAATTTCAGTGGTAGGTCTAACCATAAAAGAATCACCTTGAAGCTAATTAGCGCTAGTTGGCGTTATGAATAAGTATCAAATAGTGAATGGTAATCTTTTCTGCATACAGTGCCAACTAGGACCAGTAAAAGTCTACTTGTTGTGTGAGCCATTTTCTTAGTTATATAAGAAATGAATAACAATGTGTGTTATCTCTCCACTATGTTTTAATGACATAACCGCGTCCGACATCCTAGTGATGCTATTTATGTGATGTATTTACTACTATAAAACATTTATTTAACAATTTTATCATTTAAATCTATAGTTGTTTCATGTCCAATTCAACTAATAGGCCTAAACTTGAAAGTCATTTATTTAAGAAATGCACATATTAAATCCTATTTTAAATAATATAGAAAAACAACAGAAAATAGAGGGGGCAATTTTTTTAAAGGAAGACTTTGTATCGTAGAGGGGGAGATTCCATTTCAATGGGGGAGACTTTGTTCTGATAAAGAGTCTCCGGAAGGACGACATTATTTCAGCCAAGGGGAGACTGTTTCGGGGGAGACTTTATATCGTGACACCGGCATAAGAGTTGCTCGTGCCTCGGCCATGACCCGGCTACGCGCTCAAAGGCCGTTGACGACTGACGACTTCCAGCAGAAGTTAAAGTCGTTTATTTCAGTGGCAATGTACATCAGCGGTGACAAGACACTATCGTACTGCTTCGCTGACGGTCTGACTTGTCTGAACTCTGGTAGTCTGAATTCTGATAGTCTGATCTTGTGTGCTTTACAGTCTGAATTATATTAATACAGTCAAGTCAGTCGGTTGCATTACTCGCCTACTCATATCACTGCCTTGGCTAGTCCGTCTCTTTGTCTCTGTATGTCTATCTTTGTCTGTCTGCTTCAATCTTTCTGTTGGCACTCGGTCAGTCAGTCTATGGTCAGCGGCCTGGAATTCCACACCCTGAGTCACCCTCTACGGTTGGAGTGTCTGAGTGTGCACTAATGATCTGGTTTCTGAGAAGTCAACCCCTACACAATCATGCAGCTCAAGAAACATTTCGAAGTTTAAACATGATGCATGATGAAATCCGATATTATTTTATTCGTGGTATTTTCACAGGCTCGGCCTACTTACTTGCTTAGAGTTTTAATTATTTAACTGTCGGCTATCCTTCACTGGCTCCCTATCCGCAAACGTATTGAGTACCGCGAGGGGTTCAGAATCTTATCTTTACCCCGCACCCCTGGGAAATGTTTGACCAATGTTAGAACTCCCTGCAAAAGTAGGCCTAGATCAGTTTTGAAGACGAAAACATGAAATTGTTACTTTAAATGATAAACAAATTATTCAATCTGAAACTTATGAAGTGCGTTAGTCTAGTGGTTAGCATGCCTGACTGTCAGCCTATAGGTCTGAGGCAGGCACGTAGCGAGACTTAAAAATTTAAGAGGAGGCAACTTCATAGACCATTGGCAAAATCCTGGTCATTAGGGTCATTAGTCAATAGAAGTTCCAGTGTATAAAAAAAGCAAGAGGAGGCAACTGCCTCCTCGTGCCTCAATGTAGGTATACGCCTATGGTCTGAGGTTGAAATCTTCGTCAGAAAAGAAACATTTTTCAAGATGTCTGTCCCATCTGGACCCAGGCAAAGTCCGGTTTACGCTGAGCACGTTGACTGCTCACTGCGCAATTACAATTTACACTAGGCCTAGCCTACTATATTACGTTACAGCACAATTTCAATTTTAAACAAAAGTACAATTTATTCCGTATTTCAAATTATTTTGCATTTTACTTGCTTATGTAGGGAACATCATATTGCAGTTGGCAAAATTTGATGACTTTCTATAGGTTATGGTGGAATATACATGGATGCTGACGTCCTGGTTGTCAAGTCGTTTACTCCACTTCGTCGATTTCCTTTCGTGATCGGTCGTGAATCCTCTAACGCCCTTTGTAACGGGATAATGATCGCAGAAAGAGGCGCTCCATTTCTTCGACTGCTTCTCGAACAATACCACTCCTACTTGGGTTCTCAGGAACCTTGGGCTGTGAAGTCAGTTCTCAACGCGGATATTATAGCTCGACTCTATCCACACCTGGTTCACGTTGAAGATACAACTCTGCACCGACCCAACTATGCAGAGAAGGCTTTGATCTACGACGGTAGGTACAACTGGACACAGAATTATGCACTCCATCTGTGGATTCGACTCTGGCCAGAGGAAAAGCGACCGAATGAAGTCGAAGACATTCTGACAAGAAACACGACATTCGCAGAACTTGCCAGACTCGCCATATTTGGCTCACACGAAATCAGAAACATTACGATAAATACAACATCTCTTCCAATTTGAAAAATTGTTGTTTGGTAAATTTGAGTGCTAGTGCACGTTGTACATTATGAACTCTTAATAGTCAGTTTTCGGTAGGAAATGGAGAATAAAGAACATAATGCATTGGGAGGCAGAATAACGAGACAGGAGAGATGGAAGGAAGGAAGTAGCATCAAAATATATTTGGCTTCCGAAATTGACACATTTGGTCTTGTGGCTTCTACTGTGACAATGATGTTGATTAAAAATGTCCGAACTTTCGTAGCTTCAGTAAAAATTGAGAAATGCAGCCCACAAAATTTACTCAAAGAAAAGTCAAGCCTTGAGCCTACAAGTTATGTCCGCATTTTGAAAGCTTCCAGTCTTCTTACGTCCACTTTTCTCATTGTCCATGTCTCTGATCCGTACAGCATCACACTCCATATCAGTGTCTTTATCATTCCTGATATTCAGATTTCTCTTTATGTAATGATCTATAAAATCCTTACTAGAGGCTATTTTTAGAATTGCTTGTGTCCGCCCCCTGAGACCTCTAGCGGTAGGAACGTGGCGAGCCGATGAAACGATGGTGTCGTGCTTGGCCTCGGTAGTTTCGCCGTTGATAGCATTATTATTGGGATTTTCCTTCAGCCTCTGATCACGCGCTAGGCACGCTCTGATACAGCAGCAGAACCACTGACTCATCCCCTACGTCATCGATTTTCTGTCTTATTTCGTGTCCATATAAGGTTAGCATTTGAGCCTGACTGCTGATTGGTAGAAGTGATGTTAAGAGCGCTTGCTGCCACCTAAAATTGTCACTCGATGCTGAGACGTCCTGGAGGTTAGACCTGTACCGATGGATTACCTAGGAGTCGAGCCGAGTCGTCCAAGAGATTAGTTCTTTTTGAGTCCCCGTAGAATAGATAAGGAATTGAGAAACATTTGTGTTAGTCTCTTCCTAAGAGTTAAATAGTGCGATATAGAAGTTTAAAGTAGAAACGAGTACGGTTGGAATAATATTGTCGATTGTCTGAATTGCGAGAAAATGTGAACTCGTAACGGGATTTTATCGTCTCCGCTTATTCGCTGGATTATCTCTGTCGTCGTCTCCGCCTATTCGCTGGATTATATTCCGTCTTCGTAACCTATAATTGCCGTGGATTATTAATCATGTCCTTTGTTCCAAAGATGGGTAAATAATCATCTTTTTCTTTAATTTGATTGTAATTGCAAGTCACTGCCAGTAGAAACTGCGTAGGATTAAGTTGAATGTTTTACTTGAATTGTTGTATATAATTGAGACTGTTTGTTGCATAATCTTTAATAATAATTTCTAACTATGTCTCGTGAATCATTGCATTCTTTGGAAGTAAGTGAGCAAGGTGAAGTCAGGCCTCTTTCACCAGAGTTGATTCGAGCCTCTATTCTTGAACGCGTGTTGGAAGGTATAGAAAAGGTGACTGTGGGACAAAATAATTTAACTGATGGACAAAATAAACTAAATGACCGACTCACTGATGGACAAGACAAGATGGACAGGAGACTTACGGACCTGTTTGAAGGGCAGTCTGAATTGTCTAGATCCCACTTTGAATTGTCTAGAATCCAATCTGAATTGTCTAGAGACCAGAGAAATCTGTTGGATAGAATAGAATTCCTAGAAGCAGATAGAAAAGTAAGTAAGGGAGTGAGTACCACTACGAACCCTGACTTCTCGGAACCTCAACCGGAAGTTGCCGAACTCCCTTCCGCCGCAGCCTTACCCTTGGAAACCTTCGTCAAGAAACCCATAATAGCAGAATCGGATGGATTTGAACCCGAAACCCTAGGCCCACGCAGGAGCACTAGATTAAAGGATCGGCCACAGCCTGATTACCGTTTCCCTGTGAAACCTGGATTTAGAAAGGAAAGTGGTGCCAGACCTAAAGATTACTCTACATTATCGGACATCAACAGGACTCAAATCTCACTTCAAAACGTTACCACTCCTTTACATAAACCGCCTGTAGTAGCGCACAGTCGGGAAGGAGATGGCGGACGTCACATTGGCGGCGCTGGATGGAATATGTTTGATGTTCGATCTGTAGATGTAGATTCAGAAGATGGAGAAGTCAGTGAAGCTAGATTTCTAAGCGAAACTGACATACAGAGATCTAAATTAAGATTTGAACGAGATGTAGATGTAGAATCTTTGCATGGCTCTGTACATCATGAAATTGATAATCTAGAACAAGATAAATTGAGAATAATGAATAACAATGGCAGGGAAATGCAATTACAAAGGGATTTTGGGGTTGAAAATTTGGAAAATGAGAAATTTGCCAGAGGAATGGATTCCAAATCATTCGGTAGAGGGCTCCAAAATCAAACCAATTTGAGTGATGCTAATCGACCTAATGCATCGCCTTTGCCTCTTTCTGCCTCTGAATCTCGACGTCAACCCGGGATTACTGAATCAAATTTGGATTACGAATCGAGAATACAATTTCGTCGACCCACTTCTGTTCCACTCGACGTTCAATCGCTCAGAAATCCTTTCGAATCGGAAATTTCGTCTAAAAGGAATATACCTGATCGTGATCTCCTACGAATGTCACATGCCTCCGCCTCCGTCCTTAATCCATACGTCTCTGAAGAAGCGATTCGAAGACAACCAATCTCGCATTCCTTCGCTCAAACGGATAATTTCTTAACCAGCCTGCCTCTTAATCGCTACGAAGCACCGCCGAGAATCGACAGGATGATGTTACCTTCGCACGCATCCAATTTTCCTGAGCCATACAGAATTCCAGAAACTTATCCTTCAATTGCTAGATGGCCTACCTATGACTATGATTTCAACCAGAGAACATGCTTAGGAGCTCAGCCATATGGATTTGAAAGAAAATTTGAACCTTGGAGTTTACCCTCTGAGCCAACCAGAACAATTCGAAGCGAAGAAATGACAATAAAAGAGCAGAAATCGTCGTCCATTGAAACCAAGGCCTACACTTCTTCTCCGCAGCAACCAAAGATTTCAGTGGCAACTCAGACGAATATATCCACAACTGCAACTGCTACCACGGCTGAAATTAATCTCGCACCTGATCCGCCTATACCTCCACCTGTGTCTACGAAGAATTCGGATACGAAAACTACATCTTTTCCTCTCACCTCCTCATCGTCGTCAGCTTCTTCACCTGAGAAATCAAGAAGTACAATCAAGCTGGAAAAATTCAGTGGAAAAGAACAATTGGAGCCATTTATTCGGAAATTTAAAATAGCCAGTCGAAATAACCTATGGACAGAATCTGAGAAATTAAATCATCTATTTTGTTCCTTGTCTGGGCAAGCCGAGCAAATTTTATGGGATAAAGATGCTGAATTGTTCACCACCTCTGATGAATTGATTGAAAGACTTAGATCTCGCTTTGGCAATACTGAACAAACCGCATTGTTTCAAACTCAGCTGGACAATCGCAGACAAAAAGAATCCGAGGATATGGGAACAGTGGCTCAGGATATTAGACGCCTTGTTTCTTTAGCCTATCCAGGTCCATCCTCAATTCACCTGGAAACATTAGCAACACGTGCCTTCTTGAATGCTCTTTATGATCAGTCCTTAGCCTTACGTGTTCGTGAATTGGAGCCTTCTTCTTTGGACAGTGCCTTTAAACTTGCAACTCGTTTGGAAGCCTATAGGAAAGCAGCGCTAGATAAACCTGGCAATACGAATCGTCATCCCGCAAGAATTCAGACGATCAAAGAAAAGGACGAATTTGCGAGAGCTGTCCTACAACGCCTCGATCGCTTGGAGAAAGACGCGAAAGCACAGATACCGCCGCTGATACCAGGTATTCCTCCCTATTATCCTCCTGTCTATCCTCCTGTCTATCCTCCTCCTCCTCCTCCTCCTCCATGGAATGGAAACCAAGGAAACTGGAACGGGAATAGAGGAAGACAAAGGACTCAACCTGCTTTTAACCAGAGACGCCGATGCTTCATTTGTTCCTCTGAAACTCATCTCCAGAAGGATTGCCCACAACGAGAAACGCCACCAGACGAAGCGATTCCAAACCAGAATACAGATGAACTTGTGGTGTCATGTTCCAGTTTAGTAAGTGACAATCCATACATAAAGATTTTGATTGATGATTACCCGGTGCACGCTATGGTTGATTCAGGTTCGCAAATGTCTTTGATACCATATAATATGATTTGTCCGACAGATCTGAAACCGTCAAAACAAATTGTCATAGCCGCAAACGGATCCAAAATTTCGATAGAGGGCGAGGTTTTGCTTCCATGTAAACTCGGAGACTTTGAATTTGAAGTAAGATGCCTTGTGTCGAAACAATTGGATGATTTTATTCTGGGATTATCGTGGTTGAAAGGAGTAGGAGCTACTTGGGACTTTGGAGCAAGACAGATTTGGATCAAGGATAAACCGTACCCAGTTGATAGACTCCCGCGTCCAACAAGCTGTCGAAGGATCTTCATCTCACGTGACAAAGAAATTCCTTCATCCGCTGGATATAAAAAACTCTACGCCGCCTACCAGACAACCCATTCCTCTTTCGTCAATCTCGCCTCCCGCCATTAATGAAGCCGTTGGTGACTGTCCAACATCCTCCCGTCGTTCTACGTCTGCTGTTTAACTTGTGTCTGCTGTTTAACTTGTGTCTGCTGTTTAATTTGTGTCTAATGAGTGATGTTTTAAAATTGTTTATGCTTAGAGAGTGACCCCTAATGACCCTGATTTGGATATGAACCTGCCTCTGGTAACTGATACTGAAATTGTTGACCAGCCACAACTGATAGATCGTCCCAGACGTATTATTCGTCCACCTGTAAGATTTGGTTTTGATGATTAGTAATTCATTGCTATAGTATTGTCTGTTTTGCTGTGTTAGTTGGAGAATTGTCGAGACTTTACTGCTTAAATTTGGATTGTAGTTTTGCATTGCATTGCATAATTTTGCATTGAGAATTGTTAGAGACTTTTGGATTAATTGTAGATTAGATTAGTAGTGTATATTGTTTGATGCTGTGTATGTTAGCTAGACATTTGCAATGTTAAGATGTTGAGATAATTGTGATTAGGATTTAGAGATTTCCCAGATGTATAGGAACTGGCTGAAGGTTCTTACTTACAGAAAATTCTGCCGAACCTAGTCGACATAATTTTCTTCCTCTGGCCGGTGAGAGTGTAATGATCTATAAAATCCTTACTAGAGGCTATTTTTAGAATTGCTTGTGTCCGCCCCCTGAGACCTCTAGCGGTAGGAACGTGGCGAGCCGATGAAACGATGGTGTCGTGCTTGGCCTCGGTAGTTTCGCCGTTGATAGCATTATTATTGGGATTTTCCTTCAGCCTCTGATCACGCGCTAGGCACGCTCTGATACAGCAGCAGAACCACTGACTCATCCCCTACGTCATCGATTTTCTGTCTTATTTCGTGTCCATATAAGGTTAGCATTTGAGCCTGACTGCTGATTGGTAGAAGTGATGTTAAGAGCGCTTGCTGCCACCTAAAATTGTCACTCGATGCTGAGACGTCCTGGAGGTTAGACCTGTACCGATGGATTACCTAGGAGTCGAGCCGAGTCGTCCAAGAGATTAGTTCTTTTTGAGTCCCCGTAGAATAGATAAGGAATTGAGAAACATTTGTGTTAGTCTCTTCCTAAGAGTTAAATAGTGCGATATAGAAGTTTAAAGTAGAAACGAGTACGGTTGGAATAATATTGTCGATTGTCTGAATTGCGAGAAAATGTGAACTCGTAACGGGATTTTATCGTCTCCGCTTATTCGCTGGATTATCTCTGTCGTCGTCTCCGCCTATTCGCTGGATTATATTCCGTCTTCGTAACCTATAATTGCCGTGGATTATTAATCATGTCCTTTGTTCCAAAGATGGGTAAATAATCATCTTTTTCTTTAATTTGATTGTAATTGCAAGTCACTGCCAGTAGAAACTGCGTAGGATTAAGTTGAATGTTTTACTTGAATTGTTGTATATAATTGAGACTGTTTGTTGCATAATCTTTAATAATAATTTCTAACTATGTCTCGTGAATCATTGCATTCTTTGGAAGTAAGTGAGCAAGGTGAAGTCAGGCCTCTTTCACCAGAGTTGATTCGAGCCTCTATTCTTGAACGCGTGTTGGAAGGTATAGAAAAGGTGACTGTGGGACAAAATAATTTAACTGATGGACAAAATAAACTAAATGACCGACTCACTGATGGACAAGACAAGATGGACAGGAGACTTACGGACCTGTTTGAAGGGCAGTCTGAATTGTCTAGATCCCACTTTGAATTGTCTAGAATCCAATCTGAATTGTCTAGAGACCAGAGAAATCTGTTGGATAGAATAGAATTCCTAGAAGCAGATAGAAAAGTAAGTAAGGGAGTGAGTACCACTACGAACCCTGACTTCTCGGAACCTCAACCGGAAGTTGCCGAACTCCCTTCCGCCGCAGCCTTACCCTTGGAAACCTTCGTCAAGAAACCCATAATAGCAGAATCGGATGGATTTGAACCCGAAACCCTAGGCCCACGCAGGAGCACTAGATTAAAGGATCGGCCACAGCCTGATTACCGTTTCCCTGTGAAACCTGGATTTAGAAAGGAAAGTGGTGCCAGACCTAAAGATTACTCTACATTATCGGACATCAACAGGACTCAAATCTCACTTCAAAACGTTACCACTCCTTTACATAAACCGCCTGTAGTAGCGCACAGTCGGGAAGGAGATGGCGGACATCACATTTAGCTTGCCTCTCAGTAGTTCTCTCCTTTTTGAGAACGCCTCTTTTCCGAATGCTATCCTTCTTTTAATTTCTCTGTGACATTTGGCATCTGTCGTGATCACACTCCCTAGGTAGCAGAATTCTTTCACCTGTTCCATTTCTTTTCATCCAATGTGTATTCTGACCACAGGTTCCTCTATTACAGGCATTGCTGGTATTGTATTGTATTGTATTTTCGTTTATTCAAAACTGGCTGTCATAACGCAGCCAACGACAAAAGTGCGTAACTTATGGTTATAAGTAAAGAGCCTTGACAAGTTATAGATATGGATATTGTTTATATCTGTCCTGGATTATGTATTGTTAATGTGTTGGATTGTTATACACTATATGGGATGTGAGACCACACAGGGCAGCTAGTAAGTGTTTTTGTGCAGCATGCGCGGTAGAAAGTTCTTGCTGTCCTTTGCTGGAATGACGAAAGGGTGGGGCCTAGGTCGGAGGTCATATCGACTTATCGGTCGCTCCTGGCACATTCGACGTAAGACATGCCCGGGATCATTTATGATGGCGTTGAACAACACGTCATCGGCTCGGCTGGCCAGGTCATCGACAGTCGGGGCATCTCCCGGCAGAAACCCCGCACTTCTTAGTCGCTGAGTGAAACGCTCCAGACGATCTCGGTCTCCAGCTCCCATGTACCCCCACCAGGCTGGGGACGCGTACATCATCCTCGCCATCGTGGTAGCACGTGTCACCACGTGCAAGGCCTGTGCTGGCATGCCACGTCCTCTCAGAGTTTTCAGAGCGTACATTGATGAAGAGCAGGAGCTGAGGATGTTGTTGACATGTTCAGTGACTGTCAGTTTCTCGCCGATGGTTATCCCGAGGATCTTCATGGTCGTCACTCTCTTAACACCAGAGACCGATGGCTGCGAAGCGAGGGAGGGCATGTTGCGGCGCACGACAACCATCTCGCGGGTCTTGGTGGAATTGATGCGCAGGTTCTTACCATCAGCCCAAGAGTGGATATTGCGGAGCTCATTCTGGGCTGTACTGATACTTCGCGACCCAATGAGCAAGTAAGAATCATCTGCATAAGCCAACAGCCGGTTCAGATTGTGCACAGGATGGAGGTCGGCTGTTCCGGTTATGTATTCAGGTGGACCAAGGACCGAACCCTGAACCACACTAGCGTTGATGGTGGCTGGCAAGGATGTTAGGCTTTCGAAACTGGTTACATGCCTTCTGTCGTCCAGGTAATTAACAAGCCAGTTGTAAATGCTGTCGGGCATGTTTAGCCTGGAGAGTGCTTCGGTAATGGCAGCATGTCGGATGGAATCAAAGGCCTTTGAGTAGTCCATCGATATTACTATGACGTATTCGTTCACACTGAGCAGCTCTGTTATGTTTTGGAGGATAGCGACCGTACATACGTACATACCAACAACACATAAATAAATATATACACACACACAACCCCCCCCAATGTAGGTTTTGGCTTTATTCCATTCGATATATTGCTGTACAAAGAAAGTATAGAGTATAATTGTACAAAGTATAACTAATTTTGGCTAGTAGCTTTTATTGCTTCGATGCCTAGTGCACGTGGCATCAACTGATGTTACAACAAAACCAAGCCTTAATCGGCTCAGTATCCAGAAAACTGGTCCAGTATAACACATAGGCAGCCGATAGTGGGTGGTCAATTTCAGGAAAGTATATCTTTATATTTAAATCTTGCACACTATATGATCGCAATCGCAATCGTAAACACTACGTTTCTAAAGCGCTGCTCTAAAGCTAAGCGTTAAGCACCAGCTTCGCCCGAGTTTCTCCAGGCGTAATTTTTAACGGCTGCAAATAAAGGCTACATACTTACTTACTATATATGCTGACGGTCTTCAAATATTTAAAATATCCATATACCTGAATGGAAACGATATTTAAAGGTGAAAATAGTTGCTTTGCCCGTGTATTTGAATAACATTTCAAATACTTGGCGTTTGAACTTATTACATCCCGATGGATATCATTTCCTATCGTCGCTCTAAGATTCCTCTTTGCCTCGTTTAATCTTTCGCATGTAGCCTAGCTCAATTTTTCTGACCTATATTGTGCACGTAATCATTATTTTCAAAATTCTAAATCGCTACTTTAACGCTGAACGCAAGATCCTAGCTTATTCACAGGCGCTGCGTCACATCAGAAGGTTTGTTACACCCTTTGCGCATGGATATAATTATCTTCCAAATAGCATAATAATGGAATCAGCTGAGCAAGAAAACATCTTCGACCCACAAAAGAGATCGATTCTGGGTTTGACATTAAGTAAGTAAGTATATTCTTTAATATAACCAGCTGCTAAACAGCACTCTGGTTAACAAGCATGAGCAATATAAATTAACATAAACATCAAAACATCAAGCATCAAAATCAACAATGTAATAAAATCCTTAGCAATGGACGGAACACATGAACATGTGCGTGACTCTCTGCATATTATATGTCTGACCTTGCTTGGATATTACGGTTGAGATGTCGACAGCATACAGGAGAAAAAGAACGAGTCCCAGAACTGAGCCATTAGGAACATTATATGGTCAACGGTTGCGACTGCGATGGCCGTTGAACTCTACCAGTTGAGCTGGAACGGTTTGCAAGTTGAGTTATAAGTTGGTCAATCGTCCCAGCGCATTCCTTCAGCAACCACGTAGGTAACGGGTCGGCCGTTGATGCCTGTTTGGAGTGCATTGGATGACCCCTAGAATGTCTCCAACGGAAACAGGTGAGAATTAAGATAAACGGTGGGATGCAGCTGAGTAGGTTGTGTTCGCAGCATTGGCATTGTACTCTCTCACACCGGTCACTTTCTTGTTGACGAACTGATGAAATTCGTCCCCTGAAATGAGAGTATCCGCTGGCGCGCGTCCCCGACCAAGCAAATTGTCAATAGTTTGCCACAGTTTGCGAGGTGCAGATTTTGATTGTCTTTAGCCAGAATTCAAAGCGTCTGGTGTTTAAAGTGGGGCGGTTCTGGCAGTAATGCCAGTCAGCCTGCTATACAAAAAACGTTCTATTAGGTGACGTGAGGAAATTTGAATTCGCGTGCAGCTTAAGTTTTTATTGACACGATATTGACATGCAACGCGTGTTATTTTTTATATGTGTTGGACTGTTGGTGTATGCAATGTGTGTAGTTCAGGCATGCCTAGACTTTTATTATTATTATTATTATTATTATTATTATTATTATTATTATTATTATTATTATTATTATTATTACACAAATTTATTTCTTCATAAAGACAACAAACGTATGTACAGACTGATTAAAAGTAACTGTTTTCAATATTATTATAAGCATTCGATCAGTCCTGGGCTGCTGTTTTTGCAATCTGTGGTGCCTAATACAGATAAAGAGTTTCCAATTTGTAGGGCGACTGATAAGCGTTGTAGAAGATGACTAGTCTCACGCTGGTCGCCTTTATTATTATTATTATTATTATTATTATTATTATTATTATTATTATTATTATTATTATTATTATTATTATTATTATTATTATTATTATTATTATTATTATTATTATTATTATTATTATTGCAATAGCAGAAAGATATCAAAAGCTCAAAATCAGCTTAAATGTGAAAAATGTAGTTAAACAAACCATAGAAATAGAAGAAGTTGATCTTTGAAAACGTTATTGAGCATTACCCACAGAGAATGTTTCAATTAGGGATGAGCCGATTGACATTTTTACCGATTTACGATTCCGGATAGTTGGCCTGCTAGTTTCGCCGATTCTGATTCCGATCCGAATAGTTACAAAAACAGAAATAAAAACAAAATCTTGTATATTCTTGCTAGATGTAATTCCAATGAGAGTGTATGCACTGAACTACTTAAAAGAAATTAACATTTGAAAGTTTGAAACCGCGTGGCATAAGAAAAAAGCCTGACTTTCCGCCATTTTGTTGACACGTCGAGTAACAATTTTTATTATTTATATGGACTTTCAATTAATTAGAGATTAAAGATTACCGCATGAGCTCGCCAAAACAGGTTACTATTTCTGTATTAATTAAAAAAGAAATTGCTTTTGGTCAAAAATATTAATTTGTTTGGTATTTGGATCGGTAGTCCTGGGATCACCGATTCCGATTAATACAGATTAGTGCAAAATCCGGCCGGATCCGATTTCCGAACGGATAAGCGGCTCATCCCTAGTTTCAATGGCAAATCTGTTAAATGGCGACGAATTCTTCTCCTGCACAGACTTACTAGATCGAGGGATATATGGACATCGCGTCTTCAACCATGGATGAGTGACTTCTGACTGGTGAGGTATTCTTGAGCTGCGGACTTAATCGTCCGTCATCGTTCCTCCCCTAGACGCAGAGAAACTTTGAACATGAAGACAGCTGCCTATTAGTTGTCGTTCGATCGATTAATAAACGATAAAGACTCCCTTCGAACCACTACTTGTTAACTTAGCAAATTGATATGTTCATACACCAGATCATGTTGCACTTCTGCATAATGTCAGTTAAATACCTTATACATGTAAGCTATGTGCGTGAGTTTGCCGTGCATATTCTAACTGGCTGCTGCGTTCAGTCATTTATTCATTCATGCCCCGGTTTATTGAATATATGAAGAAATTTCTGTTACACATATTTCTGAGGCTAATCGCCTTGGAAATTTAATTCTTCTAGCACTGCCCAGCACAATAATAGGCCTACTTCAATTTTAACGTATGAGGTGAACTTATTACAAAATGTTGTCTTGTCAATATTAAATTTCAAGCAAAAGACTGGGACCAGGTATGCTGAATGCATAGTATGTTTTGGCGTGCTAGTCTAGAGAGAAACTGCTTTATTAATAGGCCAGGTTCTGGATTAAACACGATTTATTATCTATCTACAATGAAAATTACGCTTAGCAGCACGGCAGAACATTCACGAACGGCAACACGAAGCAGACACATCAGTACAGCCTAACAGAGGATTTCAACGACGAGTGCCCAACAAAATTAATTGCAAAATGTTATTGTTTTGCTTCACTTGCGCTACGTATACCAAAATATGTATTGTTTAGGACGCGGTTCCGTCAAAAGATTTTCAGATAATAAAAGTTACGTTTGGAAAAGTGATTAGGAAGCACTGGCGTAGTGCATCCTAAGGAGGAGGAGGAGGAGGCGTGTAGCCTAATCAGTATCAAATGCCTGAGCAAACGCAATGTGATCAAGTTCCCATAAGATAACGCAGCAGATTCCGTTGACAATAACAACAGATTTTTATGGGTGGTTTTGTCTCAGCTGATTAGGTACTTGACCTATGTCCATGTCCAATTTTCTTATCGAATTTTTATACGTCCATAATTTTCGATGACCTGCCCACAAAAGGCAACTATCCGTCACGATAAAGCTAGCCTATCTCCAATTTATACTATTCGAGCAACGACGGTAATTTCAACTAGTTGCTATTCAGATATGAGTGTGTAACTAGTTTCACTTGTAGTTTGCGTGGATTAAAGCCCCATGCTGAATATCATAAATTAGACCGATTTGTATAGTTTCTCGTCGAAAACTATCAACATGTTTGCAGCCTAATTGGGTATAGTGCTAACATCTATTTTATGGCATAGAAAAACTATCATGCCTAATCCTGCATTCGGATGACGTTTTCCACGACCTCGAAATAATTTAACACACATAAAAATCGCAGGAACTACAAGTGATATAGACTAGAACGGCTTCTTGCCAGGGTTGTGCGCAGGGCCGCATTAAGGGGGTTGCTAAGGGTGCTGCTGCAGTTTTCAGAGGCCCGCATTTTCGGAAGTGAAGAAATTAAATAGGCCTATTTGTTTAATGTGCTTGTTATTAACCTACTGTTAAATCTAACTAAAATGCTGCAACATAAATAAATACGAAGTAGGCCTACTAATTAATTTAATTAACTTACTGATAGTTATTTGACATAAATAAATACGAAGACACAATTAATTTAATTGCTTATAGGCCTAGTCATTTACCTGACACTAATCATTGCGTGTACACTGTACAGATAGTAATGTAACGTTAATTGTGTATTGTCTCACTGTCTTTAGGCAGTTAATACTCACTAGTAGGCTAAGCATGTAATAAATATGTGCGTGGTGGACCGGTTTTTCCCCAGAAAATTTTCTCGGAAGGAGACGATGCAACCTTGTTTTTACTTTAATCTAGCACGACCAACATATTTATTTTTCTATTTCGGAAAAAATAACTGTTTTTCGACAACTATATCTCCAATTGGTAGTTTCGACGACGTGTAGTTTTGGAAATTGTACGGTACTATGTGCTTTGCACTACTATCTTTTTGTTTGTTTCCGACAACTGGCATGCAAACGAAATATCTCTATTCTGCTCGACAACTGTATCTCCAATTGGTTGTTTCGACGACGAATAGTTTTGTAAATTTCGTATGGTGCCTACTGCCTAGTGGGGTTGTGGCAAAACATTGTACTCGTACAGATATTGGCTGGGGTTGGTGTAGCCTAGACATCGAGTATGCCAGTGTAGATCTTGGTTTGGGTTGGTGTATCTATTGGAAAAGTTTGTGTATTGGGGATGGTCCTGGTTTTTGGTCGGTATACAAAGAGTTGTTGTACCGAGTACAAACCACTTACATTCGATTTGTCCATACATTGTTCTTACTAATATTATATTGATGACAATAATTCAATATCTTATTTTTACACTTTTATGTTCTTGTACTGTTCAAAGTGTGTTAACCCAACCCGTTTTAAAAATCTCCTTTAGTAATAAGATCTTCCTATTTGCCTTAAATGTTTGATAATACAGTTATAGGCCTACCCGCTTACTTTGCAACTCAATTCATGGTAACCGTGTCTTGTTTTCTTCTTGAAGTTTTATCGATAGGCTTATACTTTTCTACAGGCCGCACTTATGGTTGGAGTTATTTCACACATAACAGTGTTATAATACCTCAATAATGATATTTAATTTAAACTGATTGACTGGCTGAGTGGCCCACGAAATGCGCTATAGAAATTTCTGCTTTATAGTGCCTGAAAATTAATAGCTTACAAGCGCAGTTCAATTACACTTTCGCTATTGTTTTCATTTTTTTTAACTCCCTGGTGTGTCTATAAACCAACAAATACCATAATATAATTGTCCTAGTGTTTAGTTAACCAGACGTATGACTGCAATAGCTCTACAAACTGTATTATTGAAGCGGAAAAATGAACAATGTAATCAAGGGTTTCCAGCGTAGATGTAACGCACCAATAGGGAACGCGCCTTGCCAAAACACTTAGGGAATATGGCAAGTGCACGAGGCGTAGACAGATTCCAATCATAGATTGAAAATCATAGGCCTACACATAGAACAGAAACGCGTGTTGTCAGAAAAAGGTTTGTAAGATATGCACATTTATTAAGATTCACAAGACAAAGTGATGCGATAGTTAAGTTACGTTGTTTTTCATTTTTACTTCAAACAAAGATGTGAGATCAAAAAGCCTTTCCAAGCATACTGATAAAGCTTTTCGCAAAGGTCAAAAGTTCACTTCTCCCAAGTGTTTACCGAAATAGAAAAAGTTACCTTGATTTTGCTCTAGTTGTATAACGAAAAATAGTTATTTTTCCAGAAATAGAAAAATAAATATGTCGTCGTGCTAGATTAAAGTAAAAACAAGGTTGCAACGTCTCCTTCCGAGAAAAAGTTTTTGGGAAAAAACTCAACTTTGAACTTCCGACATTCTACTCCGTGAGCAGTTTTACACGCGTTTGCTGAAATCGAAAGCAAAAGCTTGGCTCGCAATGCGTTGGCAATTTTCGATGATAATACAGTTTTAAGAGTGAAGAGAAAATAGAGTTATAAGTTCGATGAGAATAGAGTTTTTACAGAGTAAATAGAAGTTTAAATTCGACTCAGACTGTTTGTCTGAAATTTGACCTGGCTGCGCACAATTCGACTACGAAATCATCTGGAGGCTACCGTTTGGGTTGCAAGGACTACCCTAAATAAGAGGTAACGGTAACTTACTTCTATTGTACCAGGAAGATGCATTAAGCTTCGTGTCACCTTCCTCAGGTATAAAATACAGGGGGATGCCTTCCTCAGGGATACAAAATGCAAGACTGAAGTCTAGCCCCATATTATAATATACTGAGGTCTGCGGATATTATATTATAGCCTAAACGATAATATTATTGTAATTGTAATTGTAATTGTAATCGAACATTTATGTAGCGCTGCTCAAAAATCAGCAGCGCTCTCGACCTGCGTCAGTGCCTGCGTCGGGGAACAGGAAAGTTTTGAGGCGTCTCCGGAACTGGGAAGGTGAGAGGGTTAGTAACGCAAGGCGAAGAGACAGGGGAAGAGAGTTATGAAAGATATGAGAGATATGAAACTGAACGTCATTGTTCTTGGAGCAGGGTTACCTGGAGGGTGATCATAGATATTCAGCTGCGTTTGAGATATGCTTGCGAGTCAACCTAGACGATCTTCAATGAACCCGGCTATGCTCTGTTCGCTAGGCACATAATCATGCTTAACATAGAGAATAAGAGGAGAAAGCGCTGGTATCGTATCCTTTGAGTAAGAAGCTTTGAATTGATCTCGTGAACTTCCTCTGTAGATCTTCCAGTTTCAATTGTTCCACTTCTTATCATAGGACTAAATACTTTCAACATTAATATCACCATTTGAAAACTGTGTGTTCAAAACTTTGAAAAATGCAATATCCAGAACCACAAACACACACAATTTCGTGTCATGCTGACGACGAGCAAGTACAAATCTATCTCGCAGTCACTTGTATACTTACACTGCCAGTCAGGTAGGCTACCTCAGTCACCTGTCTACTTACGCAACCATAGAAGTACATCTGTACATTCATAATCGCTATAATATTGCGCATAAACTGTGGCTCTCAAACTCCAAAGGAAGAACTCCAACTAAGGTGACTTTGGCACGTGAAATAAATAAACGAATAAATAAATGGATTGATAAGGTACAACTGCTTAGAACTATCATTGAAGCTTTGTCTCAAATGCTGTTCACATTTCCAATGCGACTTCACATAGCGCTGTGTTAAGACGAATTAACAAGTCATTTCCTGATTACATGTAAATTCACTAATTCAACTAGCAAAAAAACTGTTGCAAATTACATTGGTTGTTGTTCGGAGCAAATCTTGAATATTTCTATTTCACGAAATATAATATATCTGGTTTTGCACTGATATGCAAATGTTGCAAATTTCTAGTAGAAAATATTTGGATAAACGTGTTGTTTAGCGTCGTAAATCATTCGTCCATTGTAGCATTATTAGTTTTCATCAATCCAACTTCTACTTCTGCGAGATTCTGTTTCATCAATCCAACTTCCAAAAGGCAACGAATCCGTTTCATCAATGCAACTTCTAATTATTTTTCATCAATACAACTTCTACTTAATTAAAAATTAAGTTTACTTTTCATCAATCCAGCTTCTATTTTAATCCAGATTCTTTGCATCAATCCCACTTCTATTTAAGCAAAGATTATTTTCATAAATTCAGTATAATTTTAATCTCATTACTCAGCATGATCAGACCAGATATTGTGTTCCGAGAAATGACCGAGGACAGCTGTATTGTCATTTTATGCATTTACCGAAAAATGACTCGAATACGAAAAACTCGTACATACAACCAAATCTTCGGCAATGTATTGCAACGTGAGTTTCACAAATTCGTAAAGTTCGAATAATAAGTATTTATTATTACATTCAGAAGAAGAAATCAGTCGACTAGAGGGAAAACATTCTACTGGCACTTACGTAACTGAAGATTTTCAAACGAAAGAACCGATGGCATTTGTAGCAGGTAATTTTGATCCATGTTCTCATAATTATGTTTAGTTAATTTATAGTAGGATAAGGCTTAATGTGCAGATAAATCCATACGAAGAGTGTTTCGTCTATTTGTAAGAGTTGAACTTTACATTGTAACACACAGTTGCAGATACGCACGTCTTACCATTCGCATGACATTTATTCATTGACGATGCACTGACTCAACAACACACAACTTGTATAGTCATAATGGCATAACTGTATCGAGTGTCTAGATATGTAATTATATGGAAAATATTTTTTTGGAATTACTAACTGCCACTGAAAGCAAAATATCCAGATTTAGTTCAGAAGAAGAAGCCCTTAGCTAACAGATAAAATTTGTTTTTGGCACTTAGTTTGAAGTCTGCATAAATTAGATTGAAGTTTGCAGAAATTCTAGAAAATGTCGTAATTGTCGGGAATGTGTCTAGCGTGGGCATAGACTCCATAAATTAACAGGACGGTAGGCAGCCATGGGTCATGGTGCTTGAGTCCATTCAAATTTACACTTTTAATCACACACAAAATGAACGAATAGTTTGATATGAATAAACTTTTTGTGGTCTGTTTGTCTCAACGAGAACTACATCTGGGAGAAATATTGACATTAAATTCAGGGTCATTCAAGGTCATTTCAAAGTCAGAAAAAATAAAATGTAGCAAAAATCAGAGACAAATGGCCAGATATCGGCCAGTAATTTTTTTATTGGCTAATTCCTTCTTTTGGTAAGAAAAACACAAACCTATTAAATGTAAGATGATCCAGGATTGTGTTAAGGTCAAGAAGGTCAATTTCATAGGAAAATTAGGGGAATTGGCAATAGCTCAGCCAAATATTGTTATATTTTGATTATTCTTTTCACCTCCTTGCTCAGGTCGACAAGGGGTACCATCTCAAAGGAAGATGGCAAAAAATCAAACACATTTCAATGTTATTTCAAGGTCAAAAGGTCAAAATCAAGGGAAAATGGCTTTAACTCAGCCAAATATTACTCTATTTCAGTGATTCTTTTACCTGATTGCTCGGGTCGATAAGGTTTACATTAGAGAGGACATAATATTATAACTAGAAGGCTAACATTTTAAGGCCTAAAGGTCAAGATCATGGAAACATGACCATAACACGGAATCACCCAAATAAAACAACATTTGGCTGAGATATGGCCATTTTCTCTTGATTTTGGTAGCGCGATACTTAATACCAGGACACTTAATCCCGACGACAATTAGTCCCACGACAAATAATCCTATTTGTACGACTATCTGTACGCCTATTGTTGTCCATATATGAAGGTGCGTCTCAGGATTTTAAACCGGCTAAATGGAATTGAGTGAGATTCAATTTTCAGTGACCATGAATGCGAATTTCGGCTGCAGTAGCAAAGGTACCGGTACACCAACTGTCATACTGTGACGGTCGTTGGCTGCTCCTTGTTCTGCTCTTGTTCCTTGCTCTTTGTTCTGCTCCTTTTTCATTCATTCATTCATTCATTCATTCAGAGCATTTATATAGCGCCTCTTCAAGAAGCTACTCAGAAGCGCTCCCGGCCCAGCCACGACTAAAGAAAAAAGACTTGAGGGACTGGTAGAACCCTGCCAGATGGCTCACAAGTAAAGAGCGCAGCTTAAGCGCGAGGTCATTCCAGATGGAAGGTCCCACCACATAAAAGGCACGACGCTGCTTAATAGCTAAGCGTGCCCGTGGAACTAGGAGCTCACCCCTCGTCGTAGAACGAAGTGCCCGACGCGCTGCGACGTCAGACACTGGTCGGCAAAGATCACGCAAGTAAGACGGAGCACAGCCAAGTAGAGAGTGACATGGGGAATTTCCCCGCGGGAAAACCGCGGTAACCGCGGTAAATCCCGCGGTAATGGGGACAACAATTGCGGTAATACCGCGGTAATGGGGTTTACCCCTGCGGTAATACCGCGGTAATGGGGAATGAGCCGGCAAGAAACCCGGGTGATGTTAAGAACTTGAGAACTGATAAGGAGATTTTCTTATTTCCTGAAGTCTTCTAGGCAGAAATGGTCAAGACTTGGTTAATACAAACTGTCGATAAGATAATAACAGACGAATGCAGTCCGCAATACAAATAGCTTGTACTCTAAAATATGTTATTTAAAAAATTGTAATTGGTATAAACTTTTGCGGGGAATGCGATGTCGTCCTGCGGAGATGGGGAGAAAACCTGCGGGGATGGGGACGGGGATGGGGACGAGCCCTGCGGGGATGGGGCGGGGATGGGAAGACTTACTTGCTGCGGGGCGGGGATGGGGACGAGATTGTCTCCCCATGTCACTCTCAACAGCCAAGAACGCAGCGAGAAACCACAGCAGCAGTGCGGTATGAGATCCGCTGAGAGATAGGCAGCCAGTGCTCTTGTTACTGCTCTTGTTCCTTGCTCTTTGTTCTGCCCCTTGTTCGGCTCTTGTTCCTTGTTCTTTGTTCTGCCCCTTGTTCTGCTCTTGTTCCTTGCTCTTTGTTCTGCTCCCTTGTTCCTTGCCCCCGGACGGGTATAAATAGAGGGCTCTTTCAGTCAGAGGACCTAAAAACCGTGAGAGCAGGAGAGTTCGGTCTTTCGTCTTTGTCTGTTGTGATGGTGTGCTGTGTGCAGTTCTTTGACGTTGATAATAATTATATCGTGTCGAAAACCTGGTGACGTGTTGGTGTTTCTTGACTTTGGCGACCGATCGACTGAGGCGTGTAAGTCCTTCGAAATACTCCGGAGGCCGAATTTGCGCTACTTCGAGCGACACGCAGACTGCTGCTCCTTGCAAGCTCAAACCTCTACCTCTGCTATCCGGAGAGTTCAGAGACGTTGGGGATTTTCGCTACAATACATTGTAATAATGAACATAGGACATCGCGACAATGCCAACGGAACCACGGCTTGGCGTTGTATCAAATCGGTACAGTGTCATTGCAAAGCTCGTTTGATAAAACGAGGTCCTCATTATAATCAACATTCAACATGAGCAGCACACCAACCAGGGTAACGGATCAACGACACTAGCTCGTATTGCCAACTTGAAGTCGGCCATGGAAAGCTTTACTGCTACAAGCTGCGACCGGTGTCGTTCATCCCGCCCCGCCCCCAAATGTATTCAGTTTGCAGAAACGAGTGGAAGGTGCGGTTGCGGCATACGGTTAAACCGAAATCCTGGTGCTCCTTCAATGTCTCATCTATCTCACTCGTAACGTTCATAACATTAATAGTGAATATTGCTGTTCGATTGCTTTTCTAAATTTTTCTAAATTAAAACTTCATTGTGATTGCAGCATTAAATGCCGCGGTATCAAAACTCGTGTGATTATATGTCATTGGTATTAAATATGATCGGGATTAAATGTGACAGGGACTATTTGTCAGGTATTAACTGTCGTGGTATTAAGTATGACGGTATTAAATGTCACCGAATCTTGATTTTGATCTTTTGACCTTGAAGTGACCTTGGTTTATGTTAACCTTTTAGTATTATGTTTTCAAGAATGTAGCCCTTCTCGGTCGGAGCAAATTGATGAAAGAATCATCCAAATAGAACAACCATTGGCAGACTACTGTATGGCCATTTCCCAAGATTAGCCTCGAAAATCTATTTACATTAGTTGCTTTGCTTCTTACCACAAGTAGCCATTATCAAGACGAGAAACACAAGAAAGAATTAGACGATTTCAACAATTATTGGTCGAGATTTGGCCATTTTGCTCTGATTTTTGGAAGATTTATTTTATTTTCAGACATTAAAATTACCTTGAATGACCTAGAATTTAGTGTCAATACTTACCCATATGTAGCACTCGTCGACACAAACGGCACAAAAAAAGGTTCAGGAGTATAATATTATGAGCATGTGTCAGTATCTTTACTTTTGCGATTACTTTCTTCCAGACAAAATTAAACTGCGTGCAGTTTACGACTTTGATCCTAAACATATGAAGATACGAGAGGAGAAAGAACTGCAAGATATTTTAAAGAGAGGAACAGGTGAAAAGCGCAAGGAAAGTGAACAGCGTTCTATGCTAGACCAAAATAAAAGGCAGCGGCATCAACTTGAAATTAATGACCCGAGAGAACATCGTACTATAGTATATAAAAGAGATTCGTGCGATTACAAAGATAATCAAAACCTAAAGGAATCTGACCTATCAAGGCAGGACAAGCATATTAATCCGGAGAATGAATTAGAGGCCTTAGAAAACAAAGTTTTCAGCATGAGAGAAGAAATCTCTGACATTCAAGATCTAGAAAAACCTATAAAAGTGCATGAGCTGGAGAAAGGATTCAGCACGTATCACGAAGGTCTAGAAAACCTGAGTGGGTTTCGGAACGATTCAGAAGAAATTTATCCCAAAAGCGAAGCAGAATCAATGGCTCTTCCATTTAAAAGAGGAGACAAACTGGAGGCACTTCCTGAAATCATCAGGTTACTGTATAATCATAAATCGGACAGCTAAGATTATTATTTTTATCCGCAATTGATTAACTCATAAAATCTGAGTTAGACCTCCTCTAAACGCCAAAGATTCTCACTAAAAATGGCGTAAAGAGTTAGCCTGTCATTAATTTTATTTACCGTGGTTCTAAGCCTGGTACATAACGCTCAATTGAAAATACATTACCGATAAGTAAAGGGTTTCCAATGAATGGATTGCTGTTATTGTATTCCAGCGAAAGCCAAAATATCAGTCAAGCCTGAGATCGGGCCTACGAGATGAGCATTTCTTGGAATAGGCTTCATTGAGAAAGAACGAGAAGATAATCATTCAAACACTTGAAGCCTATAAGTTATACAAAAATTGAACTGTGGTCATTGCCAGTATTGAAACCAACCCTTGTTTCTCACTCTTATTACTATTGAACAAGGTCATTTGATCGTATTTCTCTTGTCATATTTAAAGCTAGAACTGTTTTTGATAGACGAGCTTCAACCGCTGGTGGATCTAAATATCGGAATTCCTTCTATGTAGCTGTTCGTTCCATTCAGTCACTTGTGACATTTCCATTGGGCTGTCTCCTCGGGACCTCGGCGGACGGATCTTTTCAATGTTGATCTGATTGCGACTAGGCTGCGGCGTTGCATCGGTTGATTCATTTTGTATTAAACACAGACACTAAAGAAGTTACTAATTAATAATAATAATAGCAATTACATTTATTAGTGTTTGCAGTGACACGGACGGATGGTGGAGAGTGAGGCATTTGAACAGTGGAAAGATCGGATTCATACCTAGAAATCGTGTCGTAATGGGTGAGTGCCAAAGGTCTCGCTATACATTTAAAACTTGAGATTATTCTGTGGGCAGTGTAATGGATGTTGCAGGGCAGACATAATCTGGAAATAGATGGGGGCCTACCATGCGAAACTTCTTATTTTAGGTTGTCTCTGGTTTCTCTTATTCAGCATATCTTGATATCAGGTATGAGAATCCAACAATTTTGTCAGCTTGCTATTGCCTAAACACTTTATAGTGTCATTATTGTAAAATTCTATGTATGTCAATGTACAATAAATTTTAATTAAAAAATACACATTCGGAAAATGTATCTCCACATTCTTGTATTTTAACAGAAAATGATTACACGCCTTCCGATACAACGGTAAGGATGTGAAACTAGCTCATCTAACAAAATGTATGGCGCTTAGGTAACACATTTCGAGAAATCACCGGCTCTTGTACTGTATAATAAATAATTTCGTATTTCAACCTGTCTCCCTCCCTAAAACAACGGAGCCAGGTTAATTAAATTAAATCAATCAAGGTTCTTAAATTTATCTACCGGTCGTATACTGACCGAGCTCCCAAGTATCTATGTGATCTTGTCCGTCTGCCGGCCTCGGCCACTTCTCATCGCCCGCTACGCTCACTAAACCGGCATGATCTTTGTCCCGCGAGCGAGAACTGCTATGGCTTAAACACGAACCTTTGTCTTCATCGGCCCTGCGCTATGGAACCAGCTTCCAGCTTCCTCCTTCGATACGTTCCTTTTTATTAACTGGTTGGCCAAGTGCCTCTTTTCGTTTTCTCAAGACCTCTTTCTTTTCTCTGGGTCTCTCGCACTGGGAGCGCCTCTGATTGGTGTGCACCGAGAGAGGCGCTATATAAATTGATAGATACAATACTGTATAATCATCAAGCACCAGCATATGCACAATAAAATGTAGATGTAGCCTACACTTATCCATAGCGACCCCTTGTGTGGTTTCGATCATGCTCATTTCAATGAAGTGCTCGGGTGAAATTCTTTACCACCGCTGCCATTATGAATGGGTACCTAACCCATTAAAATCACGTGTGTGGGTGGTACTAGCTGAACATCTAAATCTCTTAATTAAGCCGCCGACGTTTAGGGTAGGCCTACCGTGTACGGACCGTGGTAGTCTAAGTACCATCATTACATAAAAATGCATTAAAAAATTCTCTACCAACCACAGTATTTGATCGTTTTAGCATGCTAATTTATATTATTATTATTATTATTATTATTGGTGTTGTTGTTGTTATTATTATTATTATTATTATTATTATTATTATTATTATTATTATTATTATTATTATTATTATTATTATTATTATTATTATTATTATTATTATTATAAAACAATATTTATTCTCTCCGAATGGAGAGAATAATCAAATTCAATCAAAATCAATACTGAAAGCTACAATAGACAAGGATGCAGTAGCTGTGGTCTAAAATTAACGTCATAAATGCTGTTAGTTATTATTATTATTATTATTATTATTATTATTATTATTATTATTATTATTATTATTATTATTATTATTATTACTATTATTATTACTATTATTGTTATTATTACGAATTTATCAAGCGCCAACAATTGTGACCAAGCATCAATCCTTTGCGCTAAGCAGTTGTGAGTGAAAGATTTGCTCAATGGTCTATACACTAGCCAACTCGGGGAGGCTAGAAGTTGTACACTTCCCGTTATATGGCGAGCGCTCTTACCAAATTCTTTGCTTTTTAGTTACCAACATGCGCTGTATTTGTGTCCTGATATATAAATCCTGTGTTTCATTGCCGACGTAATCAACAATCTTTAGCACCTTAATGTCATAAATTCAAACTACGCTTAAGGGCAGTGTTATTTCTATTAACTGTAACTGTAACTGTAACTGAAATAGCAAAATAACTGAAAAATGTCTTGTAATTAACTGTAACTGAAACTGAAAAATGATGAATAACTGAAACTGTTGGCTAATAGTAACTGAAAAACGAAAACTTTATAACTGAAAAATTATAAAAGTTAACTTGAAAATGAAACATGAGCTTTTTTCTTACTTACTTTATGAATTTTTGAATGGTAATCCTATTCTAGTCTACGGTCAGTTTTCTATGCTCATTTCACTCCCGTTTCCTTTTCAGTTTTCTATGCTCATTTCACTCCCGTTTCCTTTTCAGTTTTCTATGCTCATTTCACTTCTGATTCCTTCTCCTTTCGTTGTGTTGTCGTTGGTGCTAAACCGTAAAAACAATCGACGACTACGAGAACAATGTCTAAGCCAAGTAGCGGTCGAAAACTAGAAAGTGTTGTGTGGGAATATTTTGTTTACGAAGCCGCAGGTGACAAGTAGTCGATGTTGTGTTCGCACTTTTGGTGGCAAGGACGCTGAAAACCACGAGTGGGGCAGGCTAATAGTCGGAAAAAATGCGACAAATCTTCTAAATCATTTTCACAGCAAAACATAAGGATGTGTATGCGATAGACTTCCTATCCGCGCCAGCTTCACAAGCATATACTGAGCTTGCTTTCTCAGTTTGGTTTTATGCGCACGAAAGAGGAACAGATCTCGAGCAAGTGTTAATCTGGAACGTCGTGTTTTCCTTAAAGTAAACCGACAATACGTTAAATCGGATTGATTTCCTGCGTAAATATTTCTGGTCACGGTTCAGAATACTTGTGGTCAGTGTGTAAGTCATGACATTTCAAAAATAATAACTGAAACTGTAACTAGCTGAAAAATAAAAAAGTAACTGAAACTGAAAAATCTGATTGAAGTAAACTGTAACTATAACTGTAACTGAAAAATCATAAATTAGGTAACTGTAACTGAAAAATCATAACTTAAATAACACTTCTTAGTGGCTCATAGTTGTAGAGAGAGATGCGTAGATTAAAATAACTAGCATTGTTTTAGAACGAGGAATCTTAGTGCTGCTATAATTACTCTTACAAGAGAAACTATTATTTAATATATGATTGTACTGAAACCTCGATTTTTTAGTGTCAGACTGAACACGCAATTTGAAATTTTTCACTTCACTTATAGATAAATTATTAAATGAATTTTTGGTCAGTTTTGAAATTTTTTGTCATTTAAGACTTTCTCATTGTCACTTACGAGTCGTAAGTGAAGTATTTGAAGTAGACTTTCTGGAACCCGTAACGGCAGTCGATGCAAAGATTTGGGACGCTATGGAATAGAGAGTAATTCACGCAATTAATCTGAGACAATAAAGCGATAAACTAATTTTTTTAGTTAAACTTTAACTATTTTTTTTAAAACTAAAATGAAACAGTTTAGCTAAAGTTGGCAACTGATTTTGTAAATAAGCTAACTAAACTAAAAATAGTTAACCTTTTTCCAACTTTTTAGCAAACTTTTTTACAAATGTTTTCACAATAACAGAGTTTAAGTGAACTGTAATAAAGCAGAGGGTCAATGACAATTTCTCTTTCAAACTATGTAATGTGTACTAGACTAATAAATAGTCCTATTTCAGTTCTACCAGAATATAATGAAGACAGTTGCTAATGCAAACAATGATGCGTCATGCAATGCAATGCAGTTCACTTGACTTGTATTACTGTTTGTAATAAAACCAGTTACACATGACAATCATTGCGGAGGATAGTTGCTTAGTTGCTGACTTTTTAGTTAAACTTTTAACTTAACCCATTACCTACCAACTTTTTCTTTCTGAACAATACTAACATTTTCCAACACGTCCTGGCATGCAAACATAAGCACAAGGTTTAAAATATTTATTATAGATACCTCCGAGCAAAATTGTTGTGTCAAAGTGATGCACCCTGGGAGGGTGCGCTAGTAGTTAGACAGTTCGCAACATACTTCATGGCTACTAAGGCAATTCAAGTATTATTTATCATGTAATTATTTTTTTGGGCTAGATAATCAAACAATGTCATGACATTTATTGAAACTGTCTCACACATTGTCACGAAATTAATTGAATCAGTGCATATGAAGTCCAATATCACACTTTGTACACCACTTTCTTGTGTTTTGCAACAATGCACACAACATCGCTGAGTTTAGACATCAGCAAGAAGTGGACTTGTCTGTCAAACTGAATCTCCAATAGAACACACGTGGATTCAGTGGTAGTGCTTTGCTGGTTGAGCATGTTGCATTAGGTACATGCTGATGACGTCTCTCCAGACAGCAAGAAGATCCAGTGGTTGCTACTGGTACGATGGTTTCTTGCAATACAAGAGTCATGCATTCTGCATCATTAGATCAAACATGTCGGCAAACAGTGGCAACCACCATTTCCGTGTCCTCATTGTAGTTCTGTTGGTAGTCACATATGGTCAACTCGATCAGCATCACCCATAGTGTTGTAGAATCTAACGATACTGGACTGGACTGTTCCATCTCGAAGCTGTATACCTGTAGGTTCAGCTCCAGTGACTTTTGATGCTAGAGTCACAACTTTATTGTCACGCCAAGTGCTATAACAAGTGCCAAGTGCTATAACATTGGATAGTTTGCCCAATGCATAGACCTGCTCTGCAGTTCCACAAAGTGCTTTCTCAAGCGATTTGCAAATTTATTTTAGCGGGAAATTTTCAAGATGGTTCTGCCAAATTGTACCAGCTGCCTCAGTGACAAGGCATCCAACATGTTCAAGTAGTTTCACTTATCTGAAAAAGTTGCCAAAAGAATGATTTGAAAGCGTTGATCAGACAGCGGGTCAAGTACAAATGAGCTGAATAATACAAATTCAGACTGCTGATATGGGTTATCTATCCTTTGCTCCATCTGCATACATGTATGTACACGCCTGCATGGACGAGGTCATCATCTTCCAGTATTATCTGCACAATTTATGCAAATGAAGTTATCTACAACCCACAACAGTTACAGCTGAACATTACAACACATACTAACATTTCCATCATAATAAACCGTCCACCTGATGGATCGGAGCAATCGTTTTACAATCTTCACCATTGTTCAAAAACCCTGTAGGCCTACCCATTCGCTACTAGCGCACCCTGGGAGGGTGCAGTAATACTATCATCAGAACTTGGAAATAAACAGCAATATTGTTATAATATAACGAACTACCATACAAACAGATGTAATTCTATCATATTTTATGCTTCCAGTTAAATAATTATAAAAACTTACATTTTTACCCCTTGCAATTTCTTGCAGTTGCGAGATGACGTCATGTTCTTGATAAATCAACGCCGATTTTTGGGATAAAAACATTAAAACTAGAAAAACTCTACATACATTGTTTAATAGGCTCAATACAAAGGGGATAATTAAATAATATATTTAGTTCAAGTCGGTGAGCAAAAATTGTGTGCGATTGTTTGCATGCACCCTCCCAGGGTGCGCTAGTAGAAAATGGGTTAATAACTAACAAATATTAGACTTTGGTTTTGACTAAACTATTTTTCTCCAGTTAAACTTCATCCTTAACTAAAAACTTTTAAGTTTAACTAACAGTTTTAAACGTTTAGTTAACTTTGCTCATCAATGGCGATAAATATATCACAAGGCTACTTTAAATTTTAGTTGAATCAACTTCCATTTGAACTGTTGGATGTCGTCTTAGAAAACTCGCTTTTGCTTGGGATTCTGAGCTCATCACCCGACCAGAGAGACGAAGTTGTCATCAAATCTTTGGAATCAGTCGACTTCTGCTGGTTTCAACGAATAACAAGACGGATATTTAAGAAAAGATTTTTGCAGCTGCTCAAAGGTACATTGCGTCTGGCTATACATAGGATTAGCACAATTGCAGGCTATCCAACAAAAAATACGATTTATGAGGCCATTTTATCTAATCTAGTAAATATTGATCAATTACATGTAGGCATCTTCCTCATCTGAAGCCCGGCCTAAGAGTTATTCGATCCCCTATAAGCACAAAGTAATATGGTCCTCGTTTTCCTCACCCCAAAGTGGGATTAAGTCTGTTGTCATTTTAAGCCTCCGAGTATCTTAAGCATGCTCTTCTTTGGAGCATTGCTGTTTCCACGACTTGTAGTCAGCCGTCTTTATTCTGGGCTTTTCTTCAGGCCGTGTTCAACCCAACATTTTCGGGCACAGGTCGGCTAACTCGGCTTTCACCATTCTTGCCCACGTGTGACGAGTAGGCCTATGTCGAATAGGTCTCTTCCAACATCTTGGAGTATATCGCGAGTTCGCTTAAGAAAATGTTTCCAAAAAGGAAAACAGACTCAATTCTATTTACACGAATATTTACAAATGATTTACTTATTTACATTCACTCTTACATTATAGCATCTATTAATGTTCATAATACCAACTCTGGCGGACAAGCTATCAAGACTGGATATCCCCGACTGCATATACAATTTTTTGGTTGAATTCCTCAGAGAACGACGGCATACAACGAAGTTTCAAGGTCGGTTGTCTGAGCTCGCATCAATCAGTGCCAGTATTGTGCAGGGGTCGGGTGTTGGTCTAGCCGATTTCGTTGTGAATTCCTCGGACCTCCAACCAGTACATTCGGAGAATCTTATAATCAAGTTTGCCGATGATTCGTACCTGTTGGTTGGATCCAAGATGAGGGATACTGTCCAGGAGGAGCTGGAATCAGTGAAGAGCTGGGCAGAAGTGAACAACCTTCAGTTGAACAAAGGAAAGTCTCGAGAGATGATCAATTGATCATCCATCGACGCGCTAACGTGGAACCACCAGCGCCACTTAGTGGCGTCACAAGAGTGACTACGATGAAGATCCTTGGCGTCACAATTCGATCAGATCTCAGAGCTACCTCTCACGTCGATGAGATCTTGGCCTCTTGCTCGGGATCCCTCCATGCACTACGGACCCTAAGATCACACGGCCTATCCTCTGAAGCCCTGCAGGTTGTAACTGATGCCACCACTATCTCTCGTTTGCTGTATGCTGTCCCAGCCTGGTGGGGATACACCTCAGCCGAGGACAGAAGCAGAATCGAGAAGTTTCTTATAAGAACAAGGCGAATGGGTTATCTCCGGATGGATTCGCCGTCTGCGAACGAGATGGCAAGGACGACCGATGATCGGCTGTTGTCGGCGGTTATATGGAATGAGGACCACGTCCTGCGCAGACTATTTCCACCAACAATCAAACGACATCATAGCCTAAGGCCGCGCCGTCATGACTTCATTTTGCCAGCAAAGGATGACAAAAACTTTATCCCTAGAGCCCTTTATCAAAACTTAACTTAATCGGTGATCCTAATGCCTAGGTCTTTTCAACCTCTTTTCTTTTCCTATATTAATGTATTTAACCTGTTTGTACTGAGCTGCGGTTTGCCAGCCTGATTGGTTATAATAAACGAAGATATATATAGCGCATACTACAGCATCACCAAAAGAAGCAACTTTCAACAAGTACCCAAACGACAACTCTTACAAACGCTGTAGAAAACTCGTACCTCCAGCGGAGTTCCCTCCTTCTGCAGATACCTAAAATCCACGAGATTTCTCCACCGACTTCACAGAACACGTAGACTCCAGCGACAAGCCCACCGTCAACAACGGGTTACGTTAAACAATTAACCTTTTTAGAATACATCCAACAAAGAGGCGGCCATATTATTACACCACGCTACGTTCAACCAGTGCATAAATATTAGATCTTGACAAAAACATTAACTTCCACCTGTGGCCATGGTATAACTTACATATAATATATAAAATAGGCCTTATAGCACAAACAAAAATTTTCAAAGTCTATGTATAAACTATCGTCAACTTTGCTACATGTCTACACAAGAGACCTTTATCAAAATCACAGTATTAAGGGGAACACCAAAGCGCGAAACACCTAGTAGCCTAGAATAGTCCACTTGATATATATATATATATATATATATATATATATATATATATATATATATATATATATATATATTAGAGTGGTCCTTAAAAATAAAGTTTGAAACTACTGTTCTCCAAGGTCCCATTTGATACCATTTCCTCCAGTAATATTTAGGACTTGCACAACACCATCAAAGTTTTACCCTTTATCAAATAAGCTTATATGAACAGTTGAACGCTCTCAAAAAACTTATCTTAGGCCCAAAATGCGAATAAAATATACTTAGCCTGTACTCAAAATGACGATAATTATTTGTAATATTAGAAGCTTAAAACACTTTGTGCAAGTCCTAAGTATTGTTCAATCCTGATAATTTTTTGGCTACATCAGTTTTAGACCAATTGGCACCAAATGGCGGGTTGGAGAAAGGAAAAACGTAGGTTGAAAATTTTCCATTAGAGCTGGGACAATCCTATAGTCTTCGAATAACTTTCAAAACATTTAAGTCATAGGCCTATACACCTATTCTAACAACCAGAAAGAGCGCATATTTACCAAATCGTTTATATGTTACAGTGAATGTGCATTATCAGGGAATGTGTATATACCCTGAAATTTTCAGGGTAGATGTATATTCCCTGATTCACTCGGGAATGTATACATTCTTTGAAAAAACCAGTGTATATACATATACCCTGAAAATTTCATGTGATTTCTACACACACACCCTGAAAGGCTTGACAATCAAACGTTAAGCCAGATTTCTATACACATACCCTGAAAATTTCAGGGTATGTGTAACATCTACTGTTCCATTTCACAAGAACTTTGAGGCATGTGCATCTGTTTGTTTAATGTATTGGCTGTCAAGTACGACAACACATCGAGTGTTGACGGACGTGGACAAGTGGACCTGATTGATATGCAGTCCATGCCTAGTGGACATCACAAATGGATCATGGAACACCAAAATCATCTGACCAAATACTGTGCTCTTCGTTCCTTGTCTACACAGCTCGCGGCTGAGGTTGCCTATCAACTCAGCAGTTGACATCATGCAGATTATACTTCGACCGTAGACAACTCTCCAGCGTCAGGTGAAGTGGCAACAGAACCAAATCAGAAACAAATATAAACTCAGAGAAACGAGCTTCTCCTGGATGCTGACGTCTCCAGAGATGAAGAAATTGCTCTGTGAACCGCGGTTAAGATGTGGCGGTTAAGGTAATCTGCCGGTTTGGCAGATGCCTATCACACAGTGTGAAATGTAACAGTAAATGTTACACATACCCTGAAATTTTCAAGGTATGTGTATAGATATGTGAAATGTACCAGTAGATGTTACACATACCCTGAAATTTGCAGGGTATGTGTATAGAAATCTGGCTTAATGTGTTATTGTAGTCAAGGTAAGTGTATAGAAATCACTCGAAAATTTCAGGGTATATGTACATACCCTGGTTTTTTCAGGGAATGTATACATTCCCCGAGTGAATCAGGGAATACGCATCTACCCTGAAAATTTCAGGGTATATACACATTCCCTGATAATACACATTCACTGTAACATATATAAAACACTTACGAAGACAAAGGTATGTATGAGAATACTAAGTATAGCGCATGTTGAATAACTCACAAAGACGCTGTACCTATGACTATCTACCGGATCTAAATAAGTGCGTTTCAAGACACTTCGCAAATGTATGCTGCGCAGAGTCAAAGGCAATAATACGTAAGCGCATTGGCAGGCTGTTCTAGCAGGACGGTCCAACGCAAAAAAGCACGACGGACTCGAGTTGAAGTTCAACAGCTTGGCATCTGCATATCTCCGTAGATCGCAGAACGCAATGACCGCCGACACAACTGACTCAAGACTGAAACACAGAGCTCCCTGATGTAGAGCCAACAATCGAGGCACGTGAAGCCAGTGTCGTGTATCTCGCATTATATACAGTGATACGCGAATACTTTGGCTTATTGGCTACGACTCGAACCGCGCAGTTAAGGACGGATTTGGATATGGCGCAACCCGAACTTTGGCAGAACAGCATGCTATTGCTGGAAGTAAGAGAGAGACAGAAATCGCCAAAAGGTCCTGGTCTAAGATAAAAACTTCTTTAATTCAGCTACATGCGACAGATACTTCCCCCAAGACGATGCAGCGTTCAACGTCAACCAGCGAAGAAAAAGAAATCAGAATGTCTTAAAAAGACTGGTTCGAAATACGATTACAAATACTATCCAAATAGGAGACCGAGCCTATCCACAACTAGGTAAGCAACTAAAAAGAACTCCTATTCTCCAACTTCCCTCTTTTCAGACTCGACTCCCTCCATCCTCTTTGATTGTTGTGTCTCGCCTCGTCGCTTGATAATTAAGGTCGTGGATACAGTCACGCCCGACGTGAGCCTGTACGTGGGACCAGAATCACGCCCGCTACGAAATTGGTCAATGCATGTCACATGATTTTGTGTACGTGAAAAGAACCGACCGACAAACATTGCCGATTGCGGTGAAAGGTTGTTCACCGTGTTTTCTAATGACACTAACCCTAACCCTGACCCTAACCCACCCTCACGACGCCTAACCTGATCCTAACCGACCCTCAAGATGTCCGCCATTTCAAAATTCCAAGGGAAGACAGCAAGTTTCCGTGACAGGCTTTAGCCAATAACGCGACGGGCGTGAATGTGGTAGGCCCACGTTCCACTAACTTCCGGGGCGTGAACGGATCCACTACGGATAATTAAATACGTGTTGTCGGTGTATTTTACCATGTGATTCTCTGGGTGAATCTGCTGAAGGTCGGTCGGAGGCGATGATGATATACGTCAAAGGTCCAAGCGCTGATTGTCCTCACCGAGGACACCATTCCATGGAACATCGTAACGTGCTTCTGTCCTTGAAGAAGTTGAGAAGCCAGTTATAAATATTATCAGGGATGTCCAAGTTGATAGCTTGATTGGTGCTAGTGTATTACTGTTGTACCTAATATTGAAGGTTACTTAGATGCTGGTAGTCAAATAATCACGGCTAAATTAACCACTCAACTAAATGAATATTGTGTCTAACATCCAACATAAATATTTAAACGTAATCCAGTTCACATTGGATTAGATACAATGCGAACAACAGGGGCATCGTTAAAACAGTCAAGCCAGCAACGCCTACTTATAAGTTCATAATACCTCTTAACACCTACGAGCACTTGTACAGTTTCAACTATTTATTTCTTGGCATAAACAAACCACTTTGAATATTCATAGCTATTTATATTGGCTGGATATACTTAACTACACAGGTATAGTTTACCATAAAATAACCACTAGACGGTGCTAGTGGTTAAATTGTTCATGCAGAGGTGCCGGGTCACCAAGTCTTTACGAATTTAAAGCTTAAGCCTAACTGGCGAATCTATAACCGATATAATATTATATATGCGTATATGTATGTATGTAGTTATCAATACTTATCATTTTATGGCGCGTTCGAGTGTAAAAAGACTCGTAAAAAGTACAAAATGCGTGAAACAATTAAGGCACATCATCGTTTATTGAAAGCATAAACATTAACTTAAAAGAAATAAACATTATTTAGCATAACATATTACAGAGGACTAGGCTTTGGTCGACATGTCAATGCAATGAGACAATTGAACAAAAAACGTGACGATAAAATACTAAAAATTAATATGTGGAATACATGTACTCTGTCACAATGAAGGGCTCAGTAAATAAAAATTGACCAAAACAGTCTGAATACACTTAGATGGGGACACCATTACATTGTGCATCAATCCATTTACAATTACAAATATAAGCGCCACAGTGAAAGATTGACAATTAAGCAAGAGTTTCAGTACTGTCATTCTGTCAATGCCACAAGTGGCCCACAACATGTGAACGGGTTAGAAACATTTCCAGTGAACTGCCCTGCGTGCTTCTGTGGCTTTGCATGTTTCATATGCTTACCGCTGCGCGCCTAAATCTGATGCAGCATCAACGAGTCCTTAGCAATCCATGACTGCACGTAAACGACAGTGAATTCCACGCATGCAAAGGCGGCTCAACAATGGAAATAGAAAAGTTGAGAAGAGAGGAAATATGTTATAAACTTATACATGATCTAAGTGGCACGTGGTGTGCATATTAAGTTCATTTTGCTAACTCCGCGTTCACATTCAGCAGTGCTAACATTGTGTGGATTGCACTGGTAAGTATTTTAAATATCCTCCCTGAAGCCTCAGCTCCCTTCCCTATCTTTGAGGTCTGTGTATTCCGTGCTTCAAGTCATTAGTGTATGGAACCAAACATAATACTTGCATGCCAGCCTCAGTTCACTTTCTCCATATTCTGATGAGACAATTGAAGGCCAAGAAGTGGACAACAAAATGCTAGCACATTTAATTGTGAGTCTCTCAGACTATGATCTTACAAATGCATAAGTCGTGCAGAAATAGAATCAATCAGAGCCTGATAGAACTGGATAATTTTGTCTATTTCTTTGTCTGCTTTTGTCCATATGGTCCTATATTTGAATACTGCTGCTTGCATACGGAGAATGGCGATCATTTATGCGTACCCATCGTCGCCAAATGGCTGACGTCAGGAACAGATTATGATGATGATGAATCACTTAAAATTTAGCGCGCAATTTATACATTTTACTGTATTAATGTAACCAAAAACGTTGTGTGAGCATACCCCCACCTCGGCGTCACAAAGCCAAAACTTGTGTGAGCATCTGCGACTTTGGCGCCATGTGTTGCTTGGCCCCTGGACTTCATCTAACTTATCATCAGTTCATCACAGAATTGGGTTTCGGCGATTCGGGTAGAGCCCCAGTTACCTTGCTAATTCAGTAAAACAGGCTACAGCAAAACACAAAACTCACCTCTCGCAGGACTTTTGCGTGCAAAGAAATCTTTCAACTTTCGTTGTGCTATTTCTGAAGCTGTTATAAGCCTAAGCCTAATGCACGCTGTCCAACTCTCTTCGACATTATCTACAGGCGCGATTACCATAACTAACTAATCAAAGGACGTGCTTGCCTAATTCAGATTTTCACACCGATTCCATCTAAGTCTTCCGCAAATGAGTCATTAATGCAATTTAATTAAGAAAACAACTGTGCCATCCTTGTACAGAGAGCGGGAAACATGCTGGCAGCGGTTATAAAACATTAATTTGAACTCGACTGAGAGGCAAACATACAGACAGGCAGACTGAGAGGGAGGGAGAGGGCGAGCGGACGACTTAAGTAAACACGTAGGCTAAGTAGTTTCTATGATACAGCGAATAATTATGGAAACGCACTGTGAAGCTGACAAATAGGTTATCTGATTTTGGGAGGCCGACAGACAGTCGGACAGAGAGGGAGGGAGAGCGGGCGACTTAAGTAAACACGTAGGCTGTTGTTTTCTACGATGCTAGCGCATATTGAAACGCACTGAGAGGCTGACGAATAGGTTAATCTGATTTTGGGTGGCGGGTCTGACAATGCAGGTGGCGGGTCTCAAGGTCAGAGGTGCCGGTTCTGAAATCCGAGGTGCCGGATCTCAGACCCGGGTTGATGAACAATCCCTATGACAATTACGTCATTATAAATAAGGCCTACTGGCATTGGTTATAACGCTAACCCATAATGTCTATCAGTAAATAAAATAAAAAATGTGTTTGTTACACTCTAACCTTACAAAATAACAAGAAGTATGATGCAAATGTTTGTTAGCAGACCTGTAGGACAAAACCTACAGCATGCATATGACAGAAAAATTTCATTGAACTGCAACAGCTTATGAAGCAGGATTTAGATGTAATGAATCAACCTAATCTTATAGAAGTTGGGCATTGCCATAGGCCTAATCGTCTGTGTGCTTGTCTGGGCCACCTGAGGACATATCAAACTTATCGGTCCGCTCTTGTATCTGCTCTATACGGTTGACATCCTGATTGTCTATCTTTGGTCTTACCTAAAGTTAAATCTGCGCTGGGTGAAGGAGTTTTTGGATTGCTGGACCAAATATTTTGAATGTATCTCCACGATCTGCTGAGACGCTTGTGGCATTTCGTCCTCAGGTTCAAACTGATCAGTCCCGGATTGCTTAATCGCCATAGACTGTCACCTTTCTGGATGATGTTTTGATTAGGGATTGACTGCTGTGCGCCATCGGATGATGTCTTGTGCATTAGAGACGCTGACGTTATAATGTTATTACTTGATAATAGCCAAAACAATAATAACAACAACAACAACAACAACAACAACAACAACAACAACAACAACAACAACAACAATAATAAATAATAATAATAATAATAATAATAATAATAATAATAATAATAATAATAATAATAATAATAATAATACTTTTGCCCAACCAGAACTTGTCGAGTGAATGCCGTTCCAGACGTCCATCTTATTGTCTCCGGACATTTTTTAGCGGCCTGAGGGATTAGAACTACCTCAGGTAAGAAAAAAAAAAAAAAAAAATAATAATAATAATAATAACTATTACTATTATTATTATAACTTCTTCATTGCCTGTCCTAACGTTAAGTAGGGCCTTTCCCTATGTGTTGACTTCGCTTAGAGCTTTTGGTGGTTATAGATTCGCTTATTTACATTACGTACGTTGCATTACATATCTGTAAATGCAAAACCAAACGTCCGAACTTGTCAATGAACAACGCCTATTAGTAGTATTGCAGCAAACTGTGTATTAGCAAAAATATCTTCAAGACAGTTCTATAATTTTGGAATAAGTGATATTAGTTGTCTAACCTTTTGTTAGCAGTGTTGCACTTTCAGTCCGTAGGGCATCGATTTGCTTCTGCATCTTGATGAAATCAGCATATGTGACGTACTGTTAATAATATTACATTTGAAATTGTATTCAATATGGTGTGCGTATAACTTATGTAGCCTAAACATGCATTTTAGTGTTCAAAAATCAAGTTAAAATTTGGTAAAAATACAAAAACGTTGAGGGTGAGCATTGGTGCAAGGGGGATAGCAATGTTTGATCAATAAGGAAAATAATTATCAACGTTGGAATAATTTATGTGTGTAAACATTTTTTTTATCAAGCATTACATGTACATTGTTGTTAACCAGCAGTAAAGATATTCGCTGCTTTAACATATTCCTATCACATACATTCAAGTACGACCTCCTTGGGGTCCATCTTGCACTTTGAACGGGGTGGGTGGGTAAAAGACCTAGTGGCACGGCCTTTTCGCAATCTTTTATTGTCACTGAAGGCTTTCCTAGGCAGGGACCTCAACATTCAAATTGGTTGACTCTGATGGATGAAGTTCAGTTGTTTCCATCACATGGCTTTGTTCATCAGACTGGGGTTGAGGTTGTCTACTGTCAATTACACTTTGTGACTGATATTCATTCATTCATTCATTCCGAGAGTTTATATAGCGCCTCTTCAAGAGACCTACTCAGAGGCGCTCCCAGCCCATCAAACTGAGTTTGTCAACCACATTGGTCTGATGGAACCAGCCCACCAGCTGAAGCTGTTTAACCTGATTCAATTTGGCTGACTCATTAGTTTCATCAGCTTCCAAAGTTGTACCTGGTGATCATCTTACCAGTGTTATTACTCATAAATTTGCCACACCCGTGTGCATATTTAGACTGAAGTGGTTCAAAGAAGCTACTGACCAGTGGTTTAGTCTAATGTGCTGGTAGACAAACAATGGAGATATTTTTCTAGCGGTGACTACTCGCTGGCTGCGCCAGTCACGAGCGACCCCTAGCGGTATTCGAGCGTGCGTGCCCCCCCTATCGACGTGTCTGGTTTTCGGACGCTGCGAGGCGCTCGGGCACCGTCCGCTGACGTGGTGGTTGGGGCGCTTTGCGTAACTCGATCGAAACTGCGCAACACGACACACAGACGTAAATTTCTCTGCGTTTATAGTAGTAGTAGTATTAGTAGTAGTAGTAGTAGTAGTAGTAGTAGTAGTAGTAGTTAGTAGTAGTAGTATTAGTAGTGATAGTAGTATTAGTAATGGTAGTAGTAGTAGTATTAGTAGTATTATTATTATTAGTCTAGTAATAAACATTAAGTAAGTATATAATAATAGGCAATAATAATAATAATAATAATAATAATAATAATAATAATAATAATAATAATAATAATTAATAATAAGTAAATCTCGGTCAGCCGGGGCTGCGGCAGATATGGCGGCTGCTCGGAAAAATGCTAAGTGCACCCAGCTCGCAGCCGTCTATCACTTTGTCACCCTGGCCTTTGAAACCATGGGCCCGGTGAGTTCTGAGAGCTTGGCCTTTATTTCATCCTTGGGACAGAACCTCAGCACGATGTCTGGAGATGCACGCGAAACCTCCTACCTATTTCAGCGCATATCTGTAATGATCCAGCGGTTCAATGCGGTGGCTTTCCGCGGTACTTTTGCCACACTGGACCTTAACGACGATTAGGTGCCGTTCCAGACGAATTTTACTCTTCTTAATTAATGTTTAAGCCCCTGAGGGATAATGTATACCTCGGGGCATAAAACAAAACAAACAAAAAAAAACAAAATAATAATAATAATAATAATAATAATAATAATAATAATAATAATAATAATAATCTTTTATTCAATTCAGACTGAAAAATTGCAGTATGATTACGTGAAATAGTCGGAACACATGATAGCAAGCTGAAAAAATTTCGATTTTATAACTGTATGACGCCCGATTCGTCCTAAGTCTGCTCATTTTACCATCGCCCCTGGGGAGTGGAAGGCTGAGTCAACTTTATGGGGCTAGCGGGTACCGAACCCGCATTCTTCTGGTCTTCGTGCCTGCGTAGTACCATTGAACTATCCCCTCGTCCATGGGCGCAACCACGGTCCAGAAATTGGGAGACCTAGTAGAATGTCTGAGTGGGGGGGAATCGCGAGCGCCGAAGGCGCTTAGCGGCGATACCGAAGAGGTATTATTGTTTCTCGCCTTGATTACTGCAGCGCCCTCTATGTGGGTCTTCCGGCGGCTCGGGTTGGGTGCTTGGTTCGGGTCATGCGAGCGGCGGCGGCACGCCTTATTGGCCGCATCGCAAGATTCGGCCATGTCAGTGATTACATGCGGGATGTCTTGCATTGGCTCCCTTTCCCGCAGCGGATCGCTTACCGGATTTCTGCCTTGGTTTGGCGCTGCCTCGCGGGTGTGGCCCCTGTTTGCTTACACAGGAGCTCTGCTGCTCCACCTGAGCGTCCAGCGCCGTGGATCTCTCCGCTCCTCTAAGCAGGCTGAGCTTCTTGTTCCCCGGTCACGGACAACTATTATGCAGCGCCGTGCCTTTTCTGTGCTGCCCCTCTGTCCTGGAATGGGCTCCCTGTGGATCTACGCCTAATGCATAGAGCCCTTGCGGTCACATTCTTCTCTAACCTGAAGACTGTTCTCTTTAGCCAGGAGGTTGAGTCGAGGAGCGCTTCTGAGTAGATAATCGTTGAACCCATTTAATAACTAACTGTCCAGAGCTTAGATATATTTAGGGTTTATTATATATACTTTTATATGTATATATATATATATATATATATATATATATATATACCAGTATAATGATTAGCAACGAAAAATAATTTGACTTGTGTAAAATGAACCCGTACAGTTCACTCTGCACATGCTCCCGCAATATACTAGGGCCAGTGTAGGAGGCTGAATGCCCTCCCCGTACCAAAAGACTCCGGGTGTGTTTTTATCCTAGTATATAATGACTCCAGAGTTAATCCATACTAGGACAAAAACACTCCACCCAGCGAATAAACACTCCAAGAGTGTTTTCGTTTAAGATCGGACCAAATGACTTGTGGAGTTGATTCTTCCAAGGACAAATTGAATGGGGGAGTCAATTCTTCCTAGGATATATTGACTGGGGAGTTAATTCTTCCTAGGACAAATTGAATGGGGGAGTTAATTCTTCCGAGGACATATTGACTGGGGAGTTAATTCTTCCTAGGACAAATTGACTGGGGAGTTAATTCTTCCTAGGACACATTGACTGGGGAGTTAATTCTTCCTAGGACAAATTGACTGGGGAGTTAATTCTTTCTAGGACAAATTGAATTGCGAGAGTTAATTCTTCCTAGGACATATTGACTGGGGAGTGAATTCTTCCTAGGACAAATTGAATGGAGGAGTTAATTCTTCCTAGGACATATTGACTGGGGAGTGAATTCTTCCTAGGACAAATTGACTGGGGAGTTAATTCTTCCTAGGTCATATTGACTGGGGAATTAATTCTTCCTAGGACAAATTGAGCTGGGGAGTTGATTCTTCTTCGGACCAAATGACTTGTGTAGTTGATTCTTCCTGGGACAAATGACTCGTTGAGTTGATTCTTCCTAGGACAAATTGAGGCGAACATTTAATAGGCCCTATACCAGGGTGCGTAAGTTTACTGGCGTTTCACAGTATCTTTTGGCATGCTGCGAGAAAGTAATCATGTTTTCTAATGACGACACGAACCCTAACCCTGACCCTAACCGACTCTCACGACGCCTCGCCTTACCCTAACCGACTCTCACGACGCCTAACCCTGACCTAAACAGACACCCACGAAACCTACGCACTCCCGATTCTAAATGTTTACCCAAATTGAATGGGGGACTCATTATTACTCTCATTATCACTGTGTAGCCGGTATTTGACTGTTTTCGTTTGGAGGAGTTTTCTTCGTTGTTAATTGGTCCTACACCGAAGATACTTCTTATCTAAGACTACGCCATTCAAATTGTCCCAGGAAGAATCAACTCCCTCATTCTATTTGTCCTAGGAAGAATTAACTCCCCAGTCAATAGGTTCTAGGAAGAATTAACTCTCCAGTCAATAGGTCTAGGAAGAATTAACCCCATTCAATTTGTCCTAGGAAGAATTAACTCCCCCAGTCAATTTGTCCTAGGAGAGAATTCACTCCCCAGTCAATATGTCCTAGGAAAATTAACTCCCCCCATTCAATTTGTCCTGGGAAGAATTCACTCCCCCAGTCAATATGTCACTGTATACGAAGAATTAACTCCCCAGTCAAATTGTCCTAGGAAGAATTAACTCCCTCAGTCAATGGGTCCTAGGAAGAATTAACTCCCCATTCAATTTGTCTAGGAAGAATTAACTCCCCCAGTCAATTTGTCCTAGGAAGAATTAACTCCCTCAGTCAATATGTCCTAGGAAGAATTAACTCCCCCAGTCAATTTGTCCTAGGAAGAATTAACTCCCCCAGTCAATATATCCTAGGAAGAATTAACTCCCCAGTCAATTTGTCCTAGGAAGAATTAACTCTCCCATTCAATTTGTCCTAGGAAGAATCAACTCCACTGGGGTGTCTATTTACCAACAGGAGTGTTTTAGTCCTAGTAACAATACACTCCACCGGTCAATTATTCCTAGTAAGAATTAACTCCACGAATAAATAAATTCTGGGATAAATAGACTCCGGAGTGTTTAAAAGGGGGGAGTCTATTCAGCCTACTACACCGGCACTTTTTTAGAAGAACACCACTAGCAGTCGCAGCATTAAAAATTGAAATGTCTTCCTAGGCTTCTACCGCGAGCCTTAGTCTAAATTTAAAAAGCGAGATTTAGAATGAAGTTATACGGCAACATTCTGCACTGAATTCTGATAGGCTTGAGCTTTGCGGCTTTGGCCTGATTTATTATTTTATCTGCAGCAGGGCCAGCGATTTGTTGGAGGAGGGACCTACTAGAACGCCCGAGTGGGGAACTGCGAGTGCGGAAGTCACACAGCCGCGATTGCGGAAGGCAAGAAGCTACTAACGACTAGGGGTATGGGGGAGCGTCGTAAGCTCCCCATCGGGGTCTGGGGTATTTTGAGCATTTAATACCAAATGGAGTGCATTTTGGGCTCTTGTCCAATACCTCCAAATTTTCAAAAGTTGGGGACCGTCCCAACCTGTTCGAAAGTTGGACGGTCGTCCTGTATCATGGAGTGCCCAAAGGGATTGTTGGATTGATGATGAGTTTCTACACGGACCACCAGAATGGTTCCGGGCGCATACCGAAGAGCGACAGAGGTACAGAATGGCTCCTGTCATGTTCATGATCATGAAGGACACCGTTGAGCAGAAGCAATCACGTGCACATACTGAGTCGGAATGGTTCACTGGTCGGTACTATAACGCTGACGACGTGGCTCTTCTTACTTATTATGCTTGAATCCTGGTTTCATCTCCTTGCGAATAGCGGACTAGGACGGGCATAATTTCCGACTCTATCAACTGTAGGAAAAAAATCTAGACAACAACCATAGACCCATGTCCAATGTCTGTGCATGTGCAGGTGACGGGTAACCAGATGGAGTTGGTTCGCGGGTTTACCATCTTGGTTCTCGTATAATTATAGGCTATAATTATGGTAAAACCGCCAACCAACTCCATCTGGTTACCCGTTACCTGCCTACTGTAATAATTTCGTACGAGAGACTTAAGTTCAACTTAGTATTTTCGAACGAGTTTTTTCGATCTCTGGACAAGCCTCTGACACGCAGCGCTCGTGAGAAAAATCGTGCTCTGCGCTTAGCTTCAGAATGGCGCTTTAGAAATTTGCACTCTACGAATAAGATTTTCGGTCGCAGGACCTAGACGTTGGAATTCCCTTTCATTATCCGTTCGTTGTGCTGGCTGTCTTGTGTCATCTTGGTAACAACTAAAGACTTAGAGACTAAAGAAACTGTTCACTTGTCCATCATAGGTCGCCTCTGTTTGAGCGGCCTGACTTTCTATGTATTTATCTGACTGCGACTTGACTTTGGGTTCGCCAATGTTTGATATTTTGTGCACTTGACACCTTCGATATAGAAGTTGCTAATAAAAATTACAATTAATTTCCATTTAATAAAGAAGTCTGTTTCCATGCTTTCCTATTGTCAGGTTTACTAACTTATTCAGAAATTTCTTACCCTTTCTTCTTCTGTTTCTGGTGATCGTTCGACCACATTGGAACCGAATGCAATGGCCACAAGGAAAGGAAGGAGAAGAAGATACTTCAGTTGCCGGAACGACACTAACTTCACCGAACTGCGTACGACCTTCATGACGATTGGATGAAGCAGCTTCACAACCGGTTGTTTGCGAGGATGACCAGAAAGATCAGATTCAATCGGATCCAGAATCAACCGCAAAACTAAGCCAGCTTCTTTCAGGACATCGTTTACATAGGCTATAATTTGGTTTATGAGTGGCCCATGTTCTGATTTATGGCGCCGTAAATTAGCAACCTCATAAACAACGTCTAACAAATTATGAAGTTTTCAAGAATCACTTACGGTGAACAGAAATTTACAATAGCTGTACTTCAAGATAGCAATACGACAAGCGTTATGCGTAGTATAGATCGTGCATTTTCTTTGTGAGTTAAACGTTGCGTAGATAACTCATTATTATTACTAGGCCTCTCTTTGCTACAATTATTAATATTAATATTATTATTATTACGAACATTTCTAACGCAGCAAAGTTTTACAGAATGCGAATCTGAGGAGCGATTATTCAGTCGACAGATGAAAAGCAGCTAGATATCCAGATGCAATAAATGTAAGCATTGGTTTGTATACGAATCTATCCTGATCTGAAAATCTGATGTGAGCTCTAATTTAATAGAACAGAGAAGTGGTTCTCAAACTTTTTAGGCAGCGGGAGACTTGGGATGCAAAGTTCTGTCGAGGAACACAACTATCCTTAATGCAGGATTTTCGTGTAATAAACCTTTAATTTGTAGTTTTTGTTACAGTTTACCCTACAATTCTGGAAACTCTGGAATGATGTTATATATGACGTCGTCCCAATACAACACAAAGTGAAAGTTATCCGCCTCGCCTTTAGGCCTATGTCTTTAGCGAACTGTTAGCATTTGCCTAACATCGAGTGAAGGTTACTGACTCATTTCAGTGATCGTTTAATTAGGTGAGACTGCAGTCAGGACTAAAATATAGGCTAAAAGCTGCATAATATTATTGCGAACGTCACTATTATTCCGTTTTCGTGTACTGTAACTTTATTTCGAAAGTAAAGGCTCTGATGCGTTTCGTTGAAGCCAAACAATAAGATGAACTCAGTGGTTTGAATTCATCTATGATTTAAACGAGAAAAAAACTGGTGAAGTTCACGTCCATTATAGGCCTATAGTAGCCTACCAGTAATGAGTACTGTAAAAAACATTAAGAACTCCCAAAAGCGATCGCCTGTAAACAATTCTAATTTGGGCAGTAGCGTAAAAATAAAATCAATGCAAATTTAAATTATATATTAATTGTAATTTTATGTATGTATATATGTATGTATGTATGTATGTATGTATGTATGTATGTATGTATGTAGGCCTATGTATGTATGTATGAGCACTTGTTATAGCGCCCCTTCAAGATTTCTACTCAGAGGCGCTCCCGACTACAGCGTGGACACTGAATCGGAGTTTCACGCCGAAGCGCATGAGCAATTGCGAGTGAAGGACTTGCCCAGGGTCCCTACGCCGTGGCTTGAGGTGGATTCGAACCCACAACCCTCCGGCTGCAAGGCACCGAACTTACCCTTCTATTGTGCACTTGGTATACGCGAATTGATTGAACTTTAAAAGTGAAGCGGATGGACTCAATTAGTAGGTAACAAATCATAGCAATTCTTAGAGCGCAGCGTATCAGCCTTCCAGGATTTTTTAAACATTCGTTTTTAATTCCTTTATAATCTTTCTGACACTGTTGAGTTACGCTGGAACTGGTTTTTAGCTTTAAGCTTTGGACAATTATTGTGGAATAATGTGTGCTTTAAGTTCGTATGCCCGCATAATATGTCCGCATACGATTATATATATATATATATATATTTTATATATATATATATAAGGCGTCCATCCTATGGGGATGAAGCAGAGATCTTCATTGGCTTTTCAGGGGAAGAAATTTTTTACATTAAAGGTCTGCTCAGTTTTATTCGTTTCAGAAATTAATCGATGTGTTTTTCATTTGAAAAGTGCTTTTCTTTGTTTAAGAAAAATAATAAAATCATTGAGATGTTCTCGGATCGAGCTCATGATTAGTCTTCAATTTCATAATTTTGGCGTATCGTACATGCACTTACTCAAGCGATTAGACTTTGAGGTGATTGTAGGCTTGCATAGGCCTACCTTAGAGAAAATGTTTTAGTTTACTGGTCCGGTGGTCCCTCTCAAGAATCTTGCTATCAACCTCTGCTGACATGGTAGTTGTTGTTCAGCTGATGCGTCAGTGCAGTCAGAACCTGAAACTGCTCAGAGTAAATGAACATTCATGGCAGTCTAGTTACAGAAGCACAACGATTTGCAACGGTCTGATGTTGATGTAAACTTTCCGGTTCATTGAGGAAGACGACCACCCAGGCATTATGACGAGAAAACTGAGCAAGGACAGTAAATGTGGTCCTCAGTAGCACAGACATCTTATTGGTGTTTACTACACAACTCTGGATACGGTTGCTTGTGAACTAGAGGCAGTGATGGATCCAGAAGTTTATGAGGGGGCAAATGGGTGTCCGAAAGAAGATCGTCGAGGCGCGCAGCAACTCGACAATCTTACCAACTATTATAGTGGCCCGGAAGCCAAAAAAGGTTTGCCACCTCTGACCTAGATTATCCAGGCACAGGCACTGACGATGATGATGATGAACCAAACACAAAGCTGTCGACAGGACCTGGGACTATTATTACTTAAACAGACAGGACAATGGATTGAAGGCTATTATGTGTGATATGACAACTTTCAGACTATCCAAAGCTGATCACCAGCTTAAACAAATCCTGGTCTACCTTGTGGTGACCAGCTGCTAAGCCGAGTGAGGTCGCATTCGCATTCCGCATTGTGAAAAATCGACTGAGATCAACCATGGTTGGTGACTGGTTTGCACCTCTGACAGTATTAGCCAGTGCAGGAGACGCTACTCTAATAGTTCTCTCATTACTACTGGACGAAATTGTTGATCACTTGGCTACGCACTCTGCTACTCTGAAGAAGAACCTATTGTAATTTTAGTACTTATGCCAGTACTGTCTGGCCGCTCTGGCAGTATGCCTCTGTCTGCATAATGTTGCTTGATTAGTGAACTAAAAGATAAAGAATGGAATAAGGAATTCAACAGTGAAATCGTGATTCAAATTTTGATAGTCTAAATTTTCTCTTTCAATCGCCTGGGGAGGTCGTCGTGGGTAGGGAGGGAGGAATCTGATGACATGAGGGGGGAATGCTTCATAGGCGTAAGGGGGATGGACGCCCCTGTATATATATATAATTATAGGCCCCTATATATTATATGGAAGTGTCCACGCCAAAGGTCGGTTTGGTAAATCGCCATCATTATTTAAGTAACTTTTCAATGCCAGACTTTACTGTTGCCTGTGCGTGACCTCCTCTTGACATTTTTATCTAACATTCTTCTGCGCATTTTCTGAACATGCTATCGTTGTAAGTGTTTATTATTAAAATAAATATATTGGTAAATTTGATGGCTGCCTACTATTATACACCGACTATATACTATCATATATTTATGCATTTTCCTTAGAGCAACAACGGCATTTAACGTTTATAAATCTATAGTAACGTGGTAATCTCGTTACATTCCTGGAAGTGTGTGAGGAGTTGAAGCACGTTCATTTAAGCGACCTGTGCGAATAAGAAGTGAATTGCCGCTGTAAATTTCTCATCGAAGACAGACGATTAATAACTGATAGCACATAGTTATATATTTGTCAAATATGATGATTATGATATCACGTATCAGTAGTTGATATAATTATGGCTCAATTCAATGCACTTCACCGAAATGCAGATAGGCACACTCAAGATGACTGACAATGACAAGACTTTTGAGTTAATTACACTGTTGATGTCTACATGTATCCTATTCTCGTTATATTAGGGTAGTAAAAGAAGAAGACGCACCATGTAGACAAGCCGTGCTTAGACTTGTCTAAACTGATCCCGTGATTAATAATCAACACTTAACGTCTATATCCGCCAGTGACATTTATTTATCAGCAGTTGGTAAGCTTCGAGTAAAAGTATTGATATCTCATTAATAAGTCATCTGTTAAGGATGTCCGCAAAAGTGCCCCACTTTGAATGCTTCCTCCCTCTCCTCTGCACTGTTTGCGGAAATCCGCCCTCCAGGGATATCTTGAACTGAGAGATGGGATACTTTGAAAATGATGCGTCGAAGAGATTCTATATAATATTATTATCATTATATCTGTGCCTGCTGTCCACTGATATCTGTACAATGACTGCAAATGACAGTGAACCAGTCTCCCTACAATGCGACTCGGAGTTTTGAGGCTTTGCTGTTAGTGACATGTACAATTGTACATGTATACATAAGGAATGATACAAAAGCCAGAACCGTTTCGCTGCATTCAAGATAATCCAACGCAGTATAAACTGTTTGCTTTCCGCGTGACTGATGTTGTGTTTATAAAGTGCATACTTCAGGAATATCAAAATGAACGTAATTTAGATGAAAACATCTGCTATGAGCCTAATTCTCTCTTCTCATTGCCCGCCTTTGAGCGACACTTTGTTCCCCTATTAGAGAGTACGGCGAAACTGTCGCGGCAACAGAAATTAGCCTACTCATGCGGTAAAATTGCTTAAAGGGGTTTCTGTCGTTTAAAACAGACGTAAATACCAAGGGGTTTGATTCTTGCAAATGGGACCGGAGTTATCTATTCCCGCGGTCAGTGACGCAGTTCTCACATTAGATGAAGATATTCAGCCGATGCGCAGTGTGCCATCAGTTGATGGAGTGGCAGTCGCCGGGTGTAACCGTGTGCTGCGAACGCTGTATGTAGGCTAGTTGCCGTCATTCAACAACTACATCGAATCAAAGACCAAGAACGTCGAACTTGAAATTAGTCAGTGCCAGATAAATATAATGCACTGGTTTTGTTAAAAGTATCTGTTTGTCAAGTTTATACTGCTCCCGTGGAAGCCCCGAACCATTTGTAGATATTTTGTTGAAATTTATTTTCATTGATATTTGTACAAAAGTACAGTTTATCCAGAATTCATATCTTAGATTGCATTTCAACTGCATTCTGCAGCATTTCATACATTGGTAAATAAATACAAACATATATATGCATATATATATATATACATACATACATACATACATACATACATACATACATACAGACATACATACATACATACATACATACATACATACATACATACATACATACATACATACATATTACATACATACATACATACATACAAACATTCATACATCATACAAAGCTAAAAATGAACATGCTGATTCCGTAATAGGCGAATCTATACCAGATTCAGATTGTCCCTTGGTGGTTAACAGGGTAAGTAAAATGCTTTCTGAGATTTTTTAAATCAACGACTCAGACCGCCTGCCAGTGCTGGTTTCTGGACGTGACAAGGATAACCAGCTAGGAATTCAAAAGTTGGCGTTTGGAAGAGGACTTAATGAAGCCAAGGCTATTAATGATCTGCTGGAAGCATTGAAGTTGACTAAAAAAAACTCAAGTCATTAGCTTTGACAGTACTTCTGTGAACACTGGTCGCTTGAATGGAGCATGTGTTCTTCTGGAAAACATGATTGGTCGAGAGCTCCAGTGATTGGCTTGCTGTCACCATATCATAGAAGCGATTTTAGCCAAAATCTTCACTTTTGTGCCTTTAAGTTACCTACAAATAGCCTTCCAATATTCAAGAGTTTTAAGGCTGCTTTGGAAATGTGGCATATGACAAATTGCAGAGACTGGAGCCAAATGCTGAAACAGAAAATTTACATGAATCCACCATCACCTTCCTCAGCAATACGGAGGGAAGGAAATGGCTAAGATTAAGATTGTGCAGAATGTCCAATGAGTCCAGTGAACGGATTGTGAGAGGCAGGGCAAACAGACTTTATGAGGGAGCAAGCCTCAGAGATTTTGCTACAAAGAGAAAAGCTACTCCAGTCCCTAAAGTAGGTGTTTCATTTCTCCCCCTTCCACCAGACGAGTGGAGTGAGAACGCAGACTATCAACACTGAACGTGGAAAATGGATTAGAGCATTGCCGAACACGGTGTCAAGTTCTTTGAAGAATTGAACAGCCTCCTCCAGATGATGAGGAAAAAAATTATTGTTGCCTCAACAACTTGCAGTTCCTCCTGCAACTTTTTGAGGCAAACAGAACGGCTGATCCCACTGATACTATGAAGAATTCTTCTACAGATGCAGGGCTGAAGAAATAAAGTTCTGCGACACATACTTCTTGAGATATCATTCGAGAGTTGTTGATTGTTTATGTTTCCTTGCAGCATATAATATTGCTAACATGACATAACTACTGTTTGTGTACATTGGTAAATTAATAATCTTATTAAATATAATTTAAATCTCAAGACGTTATGCGTATTTTCTAACCTACTGGTTAGTTCTATATGGTAATGGGGAAAGGGTCTGTGAGCAGCGTCTTCCAGTTGGAGTAGGAAGCTGAAGTTTTGCCAGAATGATACGATTAACAGGTGTAAAAAAACTGAGGGGGTGTCTTGAACTCTATCATGAACTTCATTTTTTACCATGTGACCATGAACCACCCTAGCCCCCGACCTATGCAAAATATGTAAACTGTTGTAACTTTTGAATGGATGGTCCGATCCGAACATATGTGGTATGTATGCATTCAGAATCAGGAGTTACAAGTGATATTAACACGTATATTGAACAATGCACATAGAAGCAGTGATGGTTGGCGCATATTCACAAAACTAAAGAAAGTGTCATAAGAAAGTTGCTAATAAATCGGCTATAACAAGTTGAACGTTCATATAGTTAAGTATTGCATATTGTTCTTGTCCAGCTACTTTGCACATGTACATGTACACTTGCAAAGACGTGTGCATTTCAATTTTGCCTTCATGCACTTGGAGAGAGAGCAGGTACTTGTGCACGTGCACTTCACATCCAGGTGGAATACATCCCTGGCGAGGGGCAGCGAGGTCCATATGGGAAGCAGCTTGCCTTCCTCTTCCTTCCACCCATGATTAGTGGGGTTGTTCAAAGGCATCATGGACCTATGAGCTGTTGTCCATATGCTTGCTTGGAATACACCTCTATTGAGATGTTGATCCGAAGCATCGGTTGTTGGGGAATTCTCTCCACGTCCCTAGTCTTCTGTGAGAACACCTTCATTCGGACGAGGTCAACGTCAATGTTGTCGTTGGAGTCATTGGAGTACAGCCTACAAACGAATTTCGCTGCCACTTCCTCAGCCTTATCAGTAGTTGGGCATTGGTATAGGCCTACTCGCCTGTGTGCGTGTCTGGGCCATCTGAGGACAAATCAGACTTATCGGTCCGCTCTTGTATCTTCTCTGTACGGTTGACATCTTAATTGTCTATCTTTGGCCATACCTAAGGTTAAAATTAATCTGCGCTGGGTGAACGAGTGTTTTCTGTTGCTGGACCAACATTTTTGAATGTAGCCTATCTCCACGATCTGCTGAGACGCTTGTGGCATTTCGTCCTCAGGTTCAAACTGATCAGTTGCGGATTGCTTACTCACCAAAGGCTTTCTCTCTTCTGGATGATGATCTGATTAAGGATTAACTGTGTGTGCCATCGAATGATGTCTTGTGCATTATACACCGGCGCTACATAAGTTACTCTCTTATAACAACAACAATAACAACAACAACAACAATAATAATAATAATAATAATAATAATAATAATAATAATAATAATAATAATAATAATAATAATAATAATAATAATAATAATAATAATAATAATAATAATAATAACAACAATAATAATAATAATAATAATAATAAAACCTCGGGCAAAAAAATAATAGTAATATCTGACACCTGAGGGATTATAAATACCTCGGGTAAAGAAAATATAATAATAATATTAGACAATTGCAATAAAACAGCGGATTGAATTAGTCTGTTCATAAGTTTGTTAGCTTTATAGTCTAGGCGAGCAGAGCTGACAAGTCCTCAAAAAAGCGATGCAAGCGGCAAGTCATGTTCATTTTTGGCAACATACATTTTTAGACTAATTCGACCCTGCTGATTACGAAAATTGCTGTTGCCAAGCTGGATTTTTGACCCGAAGGTCATTTCAAGGTCATAAAAAATGAAATCTTGCAAAAATCAGAGGAAAATGGCCAGATCTCTGCCAATAATTGTTGAATTCGGTTAGTTCTTTCTTGCTTTTTCTAGACTTAATTAGGGCTACCTGTGGTAAGAAACAAGGTTACTAAATATAAGACGATCCAAGGTTATTTTAAGGTGAAAAAGGGAAATTTCAGAAGAAAATCTGAAGAAATGGCCATAACTCAGTCAAATATGTTTTCTATTTGGGTGATTCTTTTACTTGTTTGCTTGGACCGATAAGAGCTACATTTGAGAATACAGAGTACTTAAAGGCTAACATAACCCAAGGTCAATTCAAGGTGAAAAGGTCAAAAGCAAGGGGAAAAGGCCATAACTCAGCCAAATATTGTTCTATTTAGGTCATTCTTTTACCTTTTTTACTCGGGCCGATAGGAACTACATTTACATAGTACTTAAAGGCTAACATGACCCAAGGTCAATTCAAGGTAGAAGTTACGTTTGTGTCAGCTTTTGAATTTCAATAAACGAGTATTGTATTGTATTGTATGAAAATACCGTTCTTAGTTACTATTTCATCATAATTATAGGCTGGCGAGGAGAGCCTTTGTAAAGTACTAGCATAAACCTACATGCACGCTGTAAAAATGTCCAGATAACTTATTATAGCCTAACTAATTATTGTTGACTGTCAGCTTCTTATCAGACGAGTTGGAGTACCTCTGCATAGTTTTTCATGAGGAAGCTCTCTGCAAAGTGTAGGTTACAGTTATAATTAATCAACTAACTAACGTTCAAGCTACTAACAACTAATTAACAAACTAACTCTCAGAGACAATCATTTCTCAGCGTCAAGAGTCCGTTGAAGTTCATAATCTAAATTTATGGTGACACGCATTTGTAGTGTGATTGGTCTTTATCTCCCAAGAAGCATTCAACTGAAGTGACTTATAGTTACAAATAGATACAATAAATATTAATAACCATGATTGATGTAGACTATCTGCCGCATATTGCATGTCACTTAAGTCAAGATCCATTGTTTATTAGTCCAGGGATTTTCTGTTGATGAGATTGTTTTAACGTATCTTGCTACATGTGTACAAAGTTTTGAAGGTCCGCGAATGACACTACAAAAATCGACTCGCATGCATGCGCGCCTATATATATATACATATATATATATATAATATATATAATTATATCATCCTAATAATAAATATTTTGAGTGCCAGACTGTCTGCAACAGGTAGAATGCTGTCATGTTTACGTGACCGTAGCGCGTATACTACAGTTTTAATGGGGAGGGCAGTAGGTCATGTCGAACATGGTCTGGATCTGCACGAACAGCACCGAAGAGGCGGTTGTCAGCACTCTGGTATAAGCTTAGTTGTTCGAAACTTGGGTTGTTTTCGGACAGGTATTGCAGCCGGACAGTCGCCGCAGCAGCACCTGTAGGCGTGTCCGCCCGTCCTGACCCACAATCCCGCACCAGTCCCGAGAGGCATACAACATCCCGGTAAAAGTAGTCGCACGGACAACGTCGTGGAGAAATGGACCCAATAATCCGTGTGCAGCAAGATCACGGAGAACATAAAGTGACTGCCTATCTCTCCCACATATGCTGCCTACGTGATTGTCGAAGTCAAATTTTTCCGCGAGGGTCACGCCCAGAATATTCATGGGTACCGCCCTTTATAGTATTTAATATTTTAAGAACACAAATTATGGTTTGCCGAAAGTGTTGGGATAATTCTTGACACACGCCAGCCATTAACTTAAATGTGAGGCCTATGATTAGCTATTATGAAGTGTATATTATTGTCCTACACTAAAAATAAGAAAGTATGCGATCAGATTCGCATAGCGGTGAGCGGAACTCCGAAGGTAACCACCTTAACATCTGCTGTGCCCTCTCGGATCCTCTTGAAACCGGACTCGGACCTCCCTCGGACTACTCTTTTTGGACAACCCCTCTGACTAGACGCAGCGCTCGTGAATAAGCTGCGTCTAGTCAGAGGGTTTGGAGATTACGATCACTTTAGGAAACACTATGAGATAAACTTCTAAGCGTTGAACAGCAAATTAGATGAAATTTGGATCATGAGGCTCTTCGGACTTCCATCTTTAAGTGACACGGTGTGTGGAAGTGATTAGACGTTTGTAATTGATCTCGTCCCGATTCATTTTAAAAATGCACCTGGACTATCAACAGACATGCGGACAATTCGCACGGTAGATGATTGAGGCGGACGAGCGGTGTAAGAGAAGCTGTTTCACTCTAATTAAATAATTTTATATACTTTATTCCGTAGGTATAGCCTAATAAGCTATATGTAAATGAAATTGCGCCATAAAGCATGAAATAAAGCATCGTATCAACGAAATATAGAACCTACAGTCCTACATGTAGGTGTGTGAGAGGCAGGTTATTACTAAAGCCAAATAGACGATGATAACAGTAGCCAGTGACGCCACGGCGAACGAGATTAAACTGCGGACTCTATGCTAAAAAGGACATGATTGCATTTAAGCGGAGGTCTTATGGCAGACATTTTTTTAAAATTGTTAACCTGTTTTGAACAGTGCATTACAATTAAACGTTTTTCTTGTAAGGGTAACCAGGGGCCCCTGAAGGGATAAGTATCCCGCTAAATTAGGATGACCTATTGCCAGATAGTAAAATCTAGAGGCAGTTGTGATTGCTAAATAATTCAGATAGCTCAATTACCATTAGCACTGGCTTCATGTCAAACTTGTCCAACCACTTGGGCATGAGTAGCAGTAGGCTATATGCCACTTTTGCCCAAGGTGTAGGGGTAAGAGTGGCATTTTCCCTTTGTATTTTGGCGTATTTTGCAAAATATTTTATCACATAATTATAGTCAATTTTCAAGGTATTTCTGTTAGCTTTATGAGTTTCCAACATGCCTATGAAAAATTGTGGCATTATGTTATATATTTTTGAAGATATAAAATGTGTTTTAAAAGGGCCTCTCTTGCCCTGGTCTCCCTATTATGTAAAGTGCTGTTGATTACAATTTTACCAATGAAGAATACACCTGGCTCTAATGGTGAAGATAAATCACATGTTAAATAGGTGATGCAAGAGGAAGGAAGAGCAGTAGGTCCATAGTCACAACTGCATGGAACTAAAAGGAGATTGTAGTTCAGAACACAAACTTTTTTATATGGAAACTTTGTGCTTGTATAATATATAAATGTATAATGTATAATATACTATATAGTATTATATATTACGTAATATATGTGACACTGTGTGCTTAGTGTGTAGGCCTACTGCAGTGCAATGAAGATTTAAGTTAGACCTAACATTGTGTATGCTTGCTTGGATGGATTTGTGGTTATCGGTCTCAGGAACTCAAGGATCAAATACCACTAAAATGCCAATGAAAATAAATAATAAACAATCAACGAGAACATAAACATAGTAGAAATTATTTTTTAGTTGTGCTTAAGTAAAATCATCCAGCCTTTCTGTTTAAAACTAAACATAGGACCAAAAATGCGAATCAAATACTCATACTCGAAAAGACGAGAATTATTTGCAAAAATCAAAATTTCAAAGACGTTGTGCGAGTCCTAGATATTGTTCGATCCTGATAATTTTTGGGCTACATTACTTTTAAACCAATTGGCACGGAATACCGGGTTGGCGAAAGTAAATAACTGAAGTTGAAAATTTTCCATTAGAGATGCGATCGCCCCAACCATCAGACCGATTTCTGTAGTGCCTATATTGTCCAGGATGGTGGAGCGTGCCATACATGTAGTTCGCAAACATCTTGATCTGGCATTTACATCTGCCCCTTCTCAGAGAGGTTAGCGGATCAATTCGCTTTTAGACCAACAGGTTCTACCACAGTGACTGCGGCAGTAGGCCTAATCGCACTGCTACAACACAACATCAACCTACTGATGTCCAACGAATTTGTCGTAGTAATCTCGATGGATTACTCCAAAGCGTTCGACACGGTCCGCCACTCCTCTCTGATGCTGAAGATGGACATTCCGGACGAAGTATATAACTGGTTAACCAACTACTTCCGTGGGGCGCGGTGGTGTAGGGGTAGGTATGTTTGGTGCCTTGCAGCTGGAGGGTTGCGGGTTCGAATCCACCTCAAGCCGCCACGTAGGGACCCTGGGCAAGTCCTTCACTCGAAATTGCTCATGCGCTTCGGCGTGAAACTCCGATTCAGTGTCCGCGCTGCAGTCGGGAGCGCCTCTGAGTAGAAATCTTGAAGGGGGCGCTATAACAAGTGCTCATATACATGCATACATACATACATACTTCCGGGATAGGGGTCACATCACCAAGTAGGCCGGGGGAGTCTCAGCAGTTGCTTGCATCAATGCCAGCGTGGTTCAGGGATCGGGGGTGGGTCCTGGGTCCTATGTGGTGGATGCCTCCGACCTTCATCCAATACATAGCTTTAATGACTTAGTCAAGTATGCAGACGATTCGTATCTGCTGGTTGGCTCCTCCCATCTGAGCACAGCAGTTGAGGAGTTCACGCATATCTCGATTCTCGACCTGGGCAAAAGATAACAACCTTCGCCTTAATCCAAGACAAGGGAGCTCACTCTGACGAGGAGGGGTAGAAAGAATCCACCGATACCGCTGGTCATCGCGGGGGCAGAACTTGTTGATTCCACCCGGGTTCTAGGAGTTATCATAAGATCATACCATAGCACGGTCACCCACCTAGATGATTTCCTCCCTTTGTGCTCCTCGTCGCTGTATGTTCTCCGGGTCTTCCGATCCCATGGCCTTCCCCAGCTGGACTACATGAAGTAGCAATGATGACGACTATTGCACACATTATGTACGCATCGCCGGCCTGGTGGGGGAACGCCAGTGCCAGGGATAGGGAAAGGATTGAGAAGTTGCTTGGCAGGATGAAACGCAGTGGGTATCCTCCTCATTCGACCCCGAGCACCGAGGTAATTGCAAGGGGTGCCGATGACCGCCTGTTCTCCGCCATATGGTCAGACCCAAGCCATGTTCTTCGTAGCCTTTTTCCAGCAAAGAAACCATCTAAATATAACCTTCGCGCCCGACCGCATGACTTCAAACTTCCCCTTAAAGACGATCGAAACTTTGTAGGCCTATCTAGAGTCCTGTATCTGAACGTATATTAATTAAACTAAATTGGCACCTAATCCAAACTCCGAACGTAATCGAACTGAAATCCTTGTTTAACTAATCGTGATCTTTCATTGTAACAAGTTGCCTCTGTGACAACTTGGTTATTCAGAATAAACGAATACTGATTGATTGATTGATTGATTGATTGATTGAAGTTAGACTGTTATTGTAGATACTGCTTATTGATGCGTAGGCCTACAAAGAACTGTAACATCAATAGCCATCCACTCAACTTAGTTGGTAATTAAGGAGCCCTAATTAGTGGTCCTCCTTTTGTTCCCATCAAAGAACTTTTTTGTTTCTTTTGAATGCAATTACATGATCTGTAATGTTCTTTTGTTGGACCAATAAATATATTGACTGATTGAAATATTAAATATATTGATTGACTCCATTATTCTAATAAATCAAATGATCTTTATGTGCATCTTGTACATTACTGGACTGATTAGCCTCATTGGCTTTGAAGCGAACGCCAAGACGTCCGCATGCGTGTGGATACTGGTGGTCATACGAAGAGTGGTTTATTTCAGATATGCAATCTTCGCCGAGCCTTAGTAGCGACCAGGTCAGTACACGAGGACCTTAACTGGCGTGAACACCATTATATTTACTGAAAACTAAGTCGTGTCGAGGCCATGCTTTCGCGTACATTTACAATTATAATAATTATTTGACGTCTAATTTCGTCTATCAAGCAAGTATAAAAAAAATCAATGTTCGGAGTTCCAATCAGCCCATGTAGCATTCTAAGAATTGTGTTCAACATTCCATAACAATAAGAACTCAGTTCTCTAAAATTACCTCCATATCACTTCCGGCATGTTAATTGATAAACAGCTGCTTTTAATATAATCAAGCGTTTATCCTGAAAATCCTGAATGTAATCAATAAATTTTCACAAAGATAATTGTACGTCTATTATATTACCGACCGCATTGAAATTAGCCTTGCGCAAATAGGGGATTTCTATTTACTGCTTTGCTAATTAATCAGAATTCGTGTGTCCACATTCTGGTTATTTTGTGCAGACGGCACATGTTATTTCACGACGCGGAACATAACGAGAACATGGAAGAGATCCACAGACGCTTTCCACGTTGTAGAACAGGGCACCGTCTTGATTCTGATTCCCAGAAGGATCTGATTCCGGTTCTCCATCCATACATACAAACTCTGTACGTCCTTTGTGGAAGGAAGATGCCGACATGAGATAACCAGTGTATTCAGTGTGCATTCCGTTGTAACACTGATTTCTGGCTGGAATCATGACGACCGAAGTCTTTGTCCGGCTGCGACAGATAACGCATGGAACGCTGAAGTCCTGTAAAGGGCGATTGTGATTATTAGTTAACTTAAACGCCGTTGGTTTCTCGTATTCCGATCCGTAGAGTATGGAAGATTTTCCACGCCTTCCTTGTATACTCCCCAGATAGGTTCCAGTGGAAGACAGAGGTAGTTGCTTCCCCCGCCAGTGTGGTCAAACCATGATCCACCAGCCACTCCTCTGTATAGAGCTTCGGATCCAGTATCACATTGGGTACGACCCCATCTGGTGTAAACAGCGCCACCTAAAAACCATATCGTCTTACAACTGGTTTTATTTTCTCTAACTCTAACGCAGAACACTTCTAAGAGAAATGACTGAAATTCTATTACTTTTTAATGTCAAAATAAGAAGAAATTATGGTGCAAAGCGTTTGTTATTAGAGCTGCTAGAAAGTATATTAGATGATAAAAAAGTTCATTGAACTGCACGAGCGCAATAAAGAGGTTTGGGATTTAATGGATCAGCGTATTATCGGAACTTCAGTTGGGCAGTTGGCCCTACTGCCAGTTTCATGTGAGTCTCCGGATCAACTGGGAACATTTCGAACATACAGCGTAAACTATGAACGTAAATAAACACTCTTGATTTCTGTGCACATTTTTAATGTATCAATAACATAAAAAATTCACTTGAATTGCTGGATTTGTGTTTGGACTTCCTTTTTTGAACATGGTCGTTCAATATACACGGGCCCTACATATCTAGACGTAGTATAAATAGTAAATACCTTTTCAGCCTCGCAAGTTATATGCCATTGAGGGGTCATCCATTGATTATGTCAACCAAATGGGGGAGCGAGGGAGTTTTGAAAAGTTTGACAATTATTGTTGACAAGGGGAGTGGTGTTCAAAACATATTGACGTGAACATTTTTTTATGAATAAACACAGAACATTCAGAATGGTGGCATAAACGTTAAATAACAATACGGCTAAAAGCATTTGAGTTCGCATCAGAATTCGAAATTAATAGCGGATTTCGTGGTGCAATGCCCCATGGAACCTAAACCTCGTTTGCTATTTATGGCATAGCATATTAACGGCGGATTTCACCAACCAACTCGTTGTCTCGTATTAAAACCAGAATCAAAATCATTCTCTGTTTGAAAAAGCGGCTTGTAATCAAAACTGTTTCTGCACAACAAGTGAACTCGACACACTCCTTATCGGCTAGTTTAATTACAAGATAAACCAAGATATTGGCTTGAAATACCTTTATTATAGCTTAGTGAGGGCTGTGCGCCAGGCTTGCCGGTTGTTAGAAAAACCTATAATCACTATAATGCCCCTATATATCTCCCCATTCTTACCATTCATGTCCAGAACTGTCCATTTGCTGACCAATTCGCCTTCAGGCCGCCCTGAAGTAGTGAAAAAAGGTCCGGAGGTAGCGCAAACTCCTCCTCCTCCTCCTCGGTTCTGACGCACGTGTGGGCGGAACCTTGGGGGGATGGTGGCAGGAACGGTTGCTAGAGACTACCGTCTGAGTCTATGGGCTGACACATACGCACACGTATGCGCACATACCCGCATATACTCACACATACCCACACATACGCACGCTATGATATTTGTAAACTTGCTAACAGGGCCGTATTAAGGGGGGGTGCTAAGGGTGCTGCAGCACCCGGGCCCGCAGTTTTGAGGGGCCCGCATTTTCGGAAGTGACGAAAATTTTTAATGTGCTTGCTAATAATTACTGGTAAATCTAGAAAAAATACTGCAACATAAACAAATACCAGGTAATAATTAATTTAATTACTTATAGTTATTTAACATAAATAAATACAAAATCACGATTAATTTAATTACTTATAGTTATTTACCTGACACTAATCATTGCGTGTACCGATAGTAATGTAACGTTAATTGCGTATTGTGTATTTAGGCAATTGATAGTATCAACTTGATACACACTAGTAAGCATGTTATAAATATGTTCGTGGTGGACGAGTGGTTGTCAGAGGGGGCCTCTGGAGGGTAATTACATTACCACAGCACCCGGGCCCGCACTAGCCTTAATGCGGCCCTGCTTGCTAACTTTCATGCATGAAACCTACATACCTACTTACATACTTAAAAATACATTTCGGCACAGCCTGGGAGCATGCGCAGGTGACCCATTGGGAGTGGCGTCAAATAACGAAATTAAATAATGTAGCCTATAATATAAATATTGCATTTACTAACATATACGGTGTAAGAACTAAGAGCACTCATGTGAACTTAGATGATGCAGCTCTACAGCGCTTTGAGAGCTCACAGCGCTCCTACAAACCCCTTGAAGACGGTTGACTTGGTTGCTTGTCGGCTTGTTCAAGAACGAGTAAACACCCCCCGAAACAAAATCCTGGCTACGGCCTTGCTTAGCTAACCCACACAGCCGGATATTCTTTTTCACTATTAGTTAACGGTTTCTTCCTTTTCTTTATGTTACAGTGCTTGGAATACAGTTGATCGTTTACTTTGACTATGTACTATATTGCTGAACTAGACTTGATGCTGCGCTGTTGTCAAGGCTTTGGCTGTGCTGTCACTAATATTGACTTTTGAAACGTCATTCTATAGGTGTCCCTGGTTAGCGGTATCTTGATCCCTTTTAGAACTTCTCTTGCGGTCAATCTTGTTATTTCACGTCGGAATGTTCTGTGATTTGATACGACTTCAATAAAAAAAGTTTTGATTGATTGATTGGTTGAAAACTGTGCTTGGTGAAAGAGTTTTTCAGTTCCTGAACCTAAATTTTTGAATTCTTTCACTGTATGTGCTTGATCTGCTCATTTCATGTTATTTCGTCCTCAACTTAAAACTGATCTGTTGTGGATTGCTTATCCACCATAATGCTGTCTGTCTTCTGGATGTTGATCTGATAAGGGATTGACTTTGATCCGCCATCGGATGATGTCTTGAGCATCAGACGCCGACGCTATATAAGTAACTACTTGATAATAACAGTAGTAGCAGTAGCAGTAGAAGAATCATTGATGATGATGATGATGATGATGATGATGATGATGACGATGATGATGATGATGATGATGATGATGATGATGATGATGATGATGATGATGGTGGTGGTGGTGGTGGTGGTGGTGGTGGTGGTGGTGGTGGTGGTGGTGGTGATGGTGGTGATGATGATTATGATGATGATGATGGTGAAGGTGATGATGATACTTAGAATAATAAAAATAATAGTAATAATAATATTAATAATAAAGTCTTCCTCGTTGCCGGTCTCAACGTTAATAGGGCCTTTTCGTATGTTGACACTTTGCCATAGCTATCGGTGTCTATGGTTCTCTCTAGCCTTGCACCCATACTTTGCGGTGTTCCACTAGGTGCAACTTTGGGTCCTCTACTATTTGTCATCTACATAAATGACATCACAACCTGCTCCTCCACCCAGCAACTGGTACTTTTTGCAGATGATACATCCATCGGCTTTTGTAATGGGAAAAACTACTATGAACTTTTCCAAATTATGAATTTGGAGCTAAGTAAATTATCTTGCTGGTTCCAAGTGAACATGTTATCACTTAACATAAAGAAGTCAAACTATGCTTTATTTCAAAGTTAAAAGTCTAGGATGCCGAATACATTTGACCCTACCTTAACTATCGATATCGTTCAATTGTGCAGAGTCTCTTAAGTCAAATTTCTGGGGGTTATCATTGACGAGAACCTTACTTGAAAGGAGCATGTGAAGAACAAATTAGCCAAAACTGTGGGGATCATTCACAGACTTAAGGGGTCCTTGCCAGCTCACTCTCTTAAGTTATTATACACTACCTTCTACTGCCTTACTTAAATTATTTCACTGTGGTGTGGGCAGGATGGTATCAGAATATGCTCAAACCTATACAATAAAGGGCAATAAGAATTATCAGTGGGGCTCATTATCTAGCAGAGAGTTGCCACCTATTTAAGTCCTTAAACCTCTTAACAATTTATGACATTTATAAACTTCAACTTGCAATGTTAATGTACCGGCATGACAATGGCACTATCCCAGCTTTATTTAACTCATACTTCACAGTGATTACTGACATAGGCTACCAGATTATAATACGGTATTAATACCCGACATATACAAAACTACAGAACAGAAAAAGGCAAGATAACTGCTAGATGTTTCTCGGTCAGAATTAAAGAACCGCAGTTGTGGAACTCTATTGATTCATGCATACGGGAACTATTTAGGCTCTTTGATTGCATTCAAGTGTGTATACAAGACTTCTCTGATTAACCAGTATTAATTCAGCAACTTAGAACTTGGAGCATGATGCTCTCTGTCTATTTTCGTTAGACTATGAATACTGTTACTAACTGTATGACTGCCCAGTGTGATTCTCGTTAACGATAACGATAACGAAAATGTTCGTTAACGAAAATAAAATGATTTCGTTAGCGATAACTATAACAATAACTAAAAAATATCATTAACTATAACTATAACTATAACGAAAATAACAATAACGAAAATTCATCTTTATTTTCGTTAATACCAAAGATAAATAAAGGAAGTGCAATATAGACGACTCGACATAAATGAGAACGAAAAATGCGACATTTTTATTATGCAATTGGTCAGTTACTTTGGAAACTCGTGTATTCATGAAGCTGAATGCACCCATGCTTCAAAGGCTTTCAAAGCTCTAAGCAAATTGTGAAACAGCGTGATAATACGCACAATTTTGCATATAACCTTAACTATTGCAACTAAGTAGTAACTAAAATTAACTAAAATAAAAATCCATTATCTATAACTATAACTATAACTAAAAAGTAATACTAACTATAACTATAACTATAACTAAAATAAGAAACCATTAACTATAACTGTAACTATAACTAAAATAATATCTGTAAGGAGAATCACACTGTGACTGCCTTAGCCTGTTAACTTAGTACATTTTGTTGATGTACATCTGTGACCGGTAACCAATGGGGAAGACTACATGTAGATAAGCTGTCCCAGCTTCATCTCCCCACGAATCGTTTGCAACTTGACTCGCAAAAGTGAAATTAGCCTACCTGGTTTTGGCTCACATATTGTTAATCTCTAACATGCTGCTAGTTAATTTAGTTGTTTTATTTGATTGCTGTTTATGTACTTGTGAATTTGAATGCAAATGATCCAATAGACTCAAACACTGGAAAGATATAGGTCAGAGTGTGCACAAAGTAACTACTGAAGTATTTTAACAATCATAAGAGGGCTGTATTACCTATAGGCGATAGAGATTTCATTTATTTTATTGGATTTCTATAATGTTTCTACACAGATTGGATTTATTTGTTAAAGCGTACGTCAAGAATAAGTTAAATTTTTTACCTTATTTCACACAATAATTATGTGCATCTTGGGCTAGAACGGACCATTCAGGGGAACTTTAAAATGATGAATCAGTCATTCAAACAGACATCGTTGATGGATTTCAGCCTATATATTAATCAGTTCATAGAGCTTAATGTGGCGCATATTTACAATTAAGAAAACTCATATTTTTTTAATCTGATTAATTTATTATGCAAATACAACAATCAATATGCCGAGTTCCAATAACTACATGAAATCCTTAGAACTATGCGTCGGATGTTATAAATTTAGAATTTAGAGATTAAGAAAAAACTCTCTTAAGTTAACATACGTCGCTTCTCGTATGTTCATTGATCAGCATTTAGTTTTAATAAGATCAAGTTTCTATACCGCCTTGTCCTGATTTTCAATAAATGAATTCCCGCATGCCTAACTTATGCCTAACGCTTCAGAATTCGTGTGCCCACATTCTGATTACTTTGTGCAGACGGCACATGTTATTTCACGACGCGAGACATAAGGAGGACATGGAAGAGATCCACAGGCGCCCTCTACGTTGTAGAACAGAGCACCGTCTTCGTTTCGAAAGCCATACGGATCTGATTCTGGTTGTCCATCCATGCATACAAACTCTGTACGTCCGTTGTGCCCGGGATGTCCTGACATCAGATAACCAGTGTATTCAGTGCGCCATCCACTGTAGCACTGATTTCTGGCTGGAATCATGACGACCGAAGTCTTTGTTTGACTGCGACACACAACGCATGGAACGTTGTGGTCGTTTAGAGGGAGATTATGATTATTATTTAACCCAAATGAAGTTGGATTCTGATATTCCGATCCGTAGAGTTTAGAACCTTTCTCCACGCGTTCGTTGTAAGCTCCCCAGATTGGTTGCAGTGGAAGACAGAGGTAGTTGCTTCCTCCGCCATGAAGGGCAAACCATGATCCACCAGCCACCCCTTTGTAAACAGCTTCGGATCCAGAAGGACATACGTTGCGACCCCATCTGGTGTAAACAGCGCCAACTATAAAAACAGTTTAGTCCTTCTACTGAATTCAATTGAACAAACTTTATTGCTCAACAATAATAGTTTCTTGACAATACAAAAATCACGTAATAATAATAATAATAATAATAATAATAATAAAAATAATAATAATAATAATAATAATAATAATAATAATAATAATAATAATAATAATAATAATAATAATAATAATAATAATAATAATAATAATAATAGTAATAATAATAATAATCTGCTGCAAGCACAAGCGAACTCCAGGCAAACATGTTGCCACCAGAATTAGCTGATACCTCAGACGATCTAGGTAATATAGCGCTGAAATCATGGGTACTACTCACCGGTGCCGACCCACCAACAGGATCAGCCGCTCATCGTCAAAGAGAATGGGATAGCCGCTGGACAAGTAAGGCGTGGACAACTTTGCACGAGTCGGCGAACAATACACTAGACCGGGCTCGTCTCTTAGCCTCCCGGGCACCACACGCGAGAGATTGGTTGCTAGCGCCTCCGATTACTGCGCTGGGTCTCCGCTTGTCTGATGAAGTGAGACGGATCTCGGTTGGAATGAGACTTGGAACAATACTCTGCGAACCACATTTGTGTCACTGTGGCGAGAGAGTCGACGCCAGAGGACTCCACGGTCTTACCTGCAGAAAACACGCTGGTAGGCAACAACGGCACAACATGCTGAACGACATCATATGGAGATCGTTTGGAAGAGCGAACATCCCTTCTCAGAAAGAACCGTTGGGTCTCACCAGAGAAGACGGCAAACGACCAGACGGCGTCACACTTATCCCATGGTCACGCGGAAGGTGCCTCACTTGGGACGTGACCGTTTCGGACACATTTGCAAAGTCACATCTGGGAACAACATCAACCGAAGCGGGTGAGGCCGCAAACCGGACAACCGCCGCCAAGACACTAAAATACGCCACAATCACCCGAACGCATGCTTTTGTGGCGGTTGCATTAGAGTCCAGCGGTTCTTGGAGTTCTGAAGGACTGGATTTTGTGCTGGAATTAGGACGAAGGTTAACCGATGCAACCCATGACACGCTCGAGACAAGCTACCTTTTCCAAAGACTCTCGGTATCTCTCCATCGCGGCAACGCCATCTGCTTTTCTTCGACATTACCATGCTAGCTTGTTCATAATAATAATAATAATAATAATAATAATAATAATAATAATAATAATAATAATAATAATAATAATAATAATAATAATAATAATAATAATAATAATAATAATAATAATAATAATAATAATAATAATAATAATAATAATAATAATAATAATAATAATAATAATAATAATAATAATTCGAGCCTGAGCGATCTTTTTTTAAAACGGGCTAAAAATTAAAAATAATAATAATAATAATAATAATAATAATAATAATAATAATAATAATAATAATAATAATAATAATAATAATAATAATAATAATAATAGTAATAATAATAATAATAATACCAGTAAAGTTTTCGCCTTTGCACGAATCCATAATTATAATAATAATAATAATTATTATAATAATTATAATAACAATAATAATATCGACAATTTCTAGGGTGCCGTTACAAGGGCGCCTTTACAAGCATCAACACACAGTGAGTTAGAGATAAGTCTTGGAGAAAGGATGTATAATGGGGAGTTATTATTATTAACTATGACATCTATAATGACCTACTTCATGACCATCATTAAGATTCCTATACGTGAATGAGTCAATAGACTTCTTGGACTTAACCTGGGGAACTAGCCTATAACTCTTAACGGAAGGATACATATTTCATTATACTCGATCATTATATAAAAGTAATTTAATGTAAGCACTGAATTCTAGCGATAGATAAATGAAATCAAGATCATAAAAATAAAGCAATGAAGTCATAATGAACATAAGAATAAGAATTCACTCTCATACCGGAATTCAGAGTAAACGATCATCAGCCACAAAATGATTCCTGTAGGCCAGGGGTGCACAACCTGCGGCCGTGCGGCCGTGAGAGGGAGACTTGGCGGCTGTGGACTCGTGATCTAATTGTAATGTATTGGCGGCCGTGTGTAGGCCTATATTAATTCAGAAATAATTCTGCTTTAAAACTGAGGTAGCTCGTGTGAATAAGTTAGTTGTGTTTGTCTCTGTATTAGCGCATGTATTTAAAAACAAGTATTTTACTCACACATGCATTCACCACACACACCAACACTCACATCCTTTGAGAATGCACCATCTGAGTATACATCTCTGAGGATGTAGCTCAAAGAGGCAGCCACCCTAATAATATCCATATTGAGCATTGGACAGCCAACCACTGCATATAGAAAGTGGCCAATGAAAGTTACAGTGTAGGCTACAAATGACGTGACGACGTTCCCACTGCGTCTTTTCCAGCCGTCTTTGATGCCCCGCTGCAAGAATTCACTGAACAATTCAATGACTACTAAGATTTTCCCAGCACTGCAAATAGTTGCTTCCTCCTCATCTGGTGGAGACAGGCAATGATCCCCTGGACCTCCAAATGGAATTAGTGGAGTTGAAGAACGACGAAACACTCATAAAGAAGTCAACAAATAGAGAGGATGAAAATGATTTGGGCCTACTATTGGTGTATGGAAGTTGGCGGTGGAATATCCTAAACTTCGGGAACTTGCCAGAAATATCCTGTTCGTCTTCGGAGGCACCTACGTCTTTGACGCAACCTTCGTTTGGATGAAGTATTCGAAAAAACAAGTACAGAACTCGATTGATGGACAACATTCTGGAGACTGGAATTTGTCTAAAAGTCTTCAGCGAGTCTCCAGACTTATCTAAGATTTTCTGCCAATATCCAAGACCAAGGCAGCCATTAATTTGGAACATTGTTGTGGTCTCAATTACATTAGATACAGATTCGAGTAAGATTGAAGATTCAGATCAAATTGAATGCGTTTTTTATTATCTTTATTAATTTTATGATGGAAAAGACATGGTAGCATGGGCGTCCGCAGGGGGCGCAAGGGGCGCATGTGCGCCCCCTGGATTTTGCACATATTTGCAGAGAAATTTTGATTATTTTGGTTATTACAACACGATTTTCAACTTGATTATCGAAAAACACTAAATTCTTTAGGTAATTATTTAAAATTAACACATGAAGCATAAGATTAATTAGTAAGGACTGTAAGGTATAGGCCTACAGTGTACCGACCATTAAAATACGGCACGCTCTACAAGTTCCCGCTATATCTATGTTTATGCGTATTTTTGAAATTTTAGCGTATATAGTTCTCTCTTGGTAATATGAAAATTCACATTGTCAAACCCGAGACGGCGAAGTGCTTTCACTCAGTCGTGTCGACTAATTGGTATCGTATTCCCTTTACCAGCGGCTCTTCTATAGCTGTTGTTTTTGGCCGATCGTTAAAGAGATAACAGGTCCGGCCCGGTGAACCGCGTAGTCAGGACGTTATATATATATATACACAAATATATATACAAATATATATTTAAACATATATAATTGACACTGTCTGGAGCGACAGTCTCTGACTAAGTAATCAGCTTCTTCCCTTAGATACCAGCTAACACACGTTCTGACAGACTTTGTAAACATACCCCGCTGGCTTCGGTACCAGTCCCAAGCCTGGATGAAGGAGACATTACGAATCTATTGATCTTTGTTGTCGCACGGGTCGTTAAGCCTGGGACAATAATAGTCCCAGACAGTGCTTTTTTCTAGAAAAAAATGTTCCGAAACTCAACAAATTCAGAACAATCATAAGGGTATATTTTATGCTAATATTTCTGTTTCATTATATCACTATCAATAAACACTGATAGCACTTACATTAAATTAAAGTATCTAAATAATTTTAGATAATTTTTATTAAAAATTTAAATTAACTAAATAATTTCTTAATGGCTGAAAAAGGTACTGGAACGCCGTTCCGGCTGAAAAAAAACACTGCATAGACCCAGATTACACTTGAACCTCTACTACTACGCTTTGCGAGTCACTCGGACAGTCTTCTACGTTCCTGTATACAGGAACGTAGAAGACGAACACTTCTGAGTAGGACAATTTCGTAGGAACTGTGAAGGTCGACTGCTTTGAGGGTAGCAAAACTTGGTAGGAACGGAACATAAATTTCAGGCAACATAGATACATGTAGAGTGATAAATGAGTTTGGACAAAAAGTCAAGAACCCAAACGATTGCAGTTGTTATTTCAAGAATTAGGTAAGGTTTCAGTCATATAAAATTTTATTAGTCTATCATACTAGTTTTTGAAAATGAATGTTCATGAATATTTTCGCATGTTGGGATCCGCGCCAGAGGATCGAGAGGTAGCCAGCGCCGAGGGAGCGAGTGTCAAAGGTGGAGTGATCGGTTGCTTTCGACACACCCTATGTACCTAGCCTATTTAGTCCCTGCGACAACTATTTGAAAGTTTGCGCCCCCTGGAAAAATTCCTGCGGACGCCCATGCATGGTAGGTCTACTGAAGTTCGTGGAGAAGAAATGGATATCAGTAAACATTATTTGTAACAGTTAACATGCTTCATTCTGGACATCACCCACGTTTATGTTTTTAACCCTCATGCGACCAACTGGGGTCCTTGGGTACCCCAGCACGGCATCGACTTGTGCTACTTTTTTACTATCCAATATTTTTTCACGGTATTTTATGACTTTGTCACTTGGACATCGCTCACTGTTTTGGTGTATTGAAATCCAGTTTTGCTTTTAAGGTTATATTTTAAAAACAAATATCCAGTGGGGTACCGCTGGACCCCAGCGTCAGTAGTAGTCCAGGCAATCTAGCTCAAATATACTCTGAACCTGGACAAAATTACTTCAGAAGCTTTCTAAACGGTTTCCCGCTCAGTTTTCATTGCTGAATAAAATATCCAAAATTTCACAAAATCCGACTACGGGATCACCCCTAAAAATGCATTTTAACCAAGATGGCGGCCAATATGGCCGCCAACACAGGAAACAAGTATATACTAGGTCATAGGCATGCTAGAATAATAAATGAAGTGTCGAATTTAATACTAGCAAGGTCAGAGAATCGATTTGTAGTAGTGACAATAGTGCTGGAATGTCACTATCCAAGATGGCGTCCAATATGGCCGCCAAAAAAGAAAAATGTATATATCAGGTCAGAGGTAAGCTGTAATAACAAATGAAGTGTCAAATTTAATATTTTCAAGGTCAGGGAATCGATTTCTCATAGTGGCAATAATGTCGGAATGTTACTATCCAAGATGGCGTCCAATATGGCCGCCAAAAAAGAAAAATGTATATACCAGGTCAGAGGTAAGCTGTAATAACAAATAAAGTGTCGAATTTAAACTATCAAGGTCAAGGAGTCGATTTCTCAAAGTGGCAATAGTGTGGGTATGTTACTATTCAAGTTGTCGTCCAATATGGCCGCCAAAAACAGTAAAATATGCATGTATCGGGTCAGAGGTAAGATACAAGAACAAATGAATTGCTTCTGAAGCAATTGCCCAGGTCTAACCCTATATTGCCTGGACTATTGTGCTTTTGCATGAGATTCGACGACAAGTCAACTCATGATTGAAAGATAAACCATGACAAACTTGCGGCTTTCCGTTACTGATATATATATATTCGTTTAATATATATACAATTATATATGTATTGTGTATATGTCAGTGAAAGCCTCATTACTCATACAATCCAAGCAGCAATCGAATCATAAAATTATGAACAATAGGGTGGAGTGAAAAAAAAACGAAAATTGGAAATTCAAAAAGTAATAGCAACCAAAAGTGGCCTAATGGCATGGGGTAAAAAACTGTTGAGAATTGTTTTTAATATTAATGTCTTCTGCCCCACCAGAGGGCCAAAGTTACGAAAAATAGTGTTTTTCGATAAAATTGCAGGTTTTCTTGTAAAATATTTTAATTGAAAACCTATTAACTGTGATTCAATATACCGTTGGAAAGAGCTATTCAAACTGAATAAAATGATATATTAATTTTCAGAATATGCCCATTTTTGTAGAAGTTATCAACTTTTTACCATTTCCTCTGGTTCGCGACAAGTCACTAAGCTGAAAATGGTTAAACACATGTAACTTTTTATCCTTCGAGATATTTCAACCCATAGTATGTCATTCTCTTCAGCTCTGGACCGCCTTTCTAACGGTATATTGTGATGCGGGGATTGTGCAATAGTAGTAAGTATTTGTAAGTAAGTAAGTAAGTAAGTATTTCCTTTATTGAGAAGCACTAGCAAACGCACAGCACTGTACATAGCAAGATTAATACATTCAAACAAATAAAAAAAAATGTATATATACACCATTTGTTTTATTTTTTACAGCGCCTCTGTTGGTGTACACTGCGAGACTCAGCAAGAGGCGCTATATAAATGTATAGATACAATACAATACAATACAATACACAGGTAAACGATGAACTGTTGCCACTTCAACTTGTAGCAAGATAAAAGTGACATTTCAGCAAGAGGAGAAAGCACTGAACGCGCCATGGCTATTGGGTACCAAAGGACCCCAGTTGGTCATATTAAGCAGTGAAATATGTTGGTCGCATGAGGGTTAAACAACCTAATAGCAAATACCTTGGCGGCCGTGATGAGAATATGAGCCTTCAATGCGGCCGACATTAACGAAAAGGTTGCGCACCCCTGCTGTAGGCCATGGCACCCACCAGAATGACGTGATCAGGGTTGCGCGGGCTTATATAGATTTCCGGGGCTTGGTTTGGTCACGTGGTACATCCGGGGTTCAAATCTCGAGTGCAAACTAATCTGGCAGGACCGACCGAAAATGGTCCCTACCCCGGGCGTATGGGCCCGGGGACCTGTCGGGAAGATGGATCGCTTCGGCCGGATATGGTGATGATAACTTTATCTGATATGACACACACTGTCGCTAATACCTAGGGAGAAAGGCATGTATGTGGGTGGCAGACAAGTATCCCCATGTAACTCTTCTATAGCGCCATTATAGATGTGTCTTCAACCTGGACTTGAACGACTTACATTGTGAACTCCACCACTGATCGTACTCTGTCAGTGCAGTCCCAAGCCTGGATAAAGGAGGAGGGCGACGCTAATGATCTATGTAATCACACAATGTCGTTAAACTGAAACTACTAGTTACATTGTGTGTACCAAACTGATACTGTTGAGCCCAATGCTTTTCCAGAGTGCTTTAATTTTAGCTGCATCCAAATTCTATCACCGAAAAACTATCTTTAACGGAGGCCTTGTGTATCGATCCTCTCGTTTTGTGTATTGGACCACATTGTTCAATTACATCATTTAATCATGAAAGCAACGGTCATTGATAGACGTTCTTAGACGGATCCGGATGAGGCAATGTGGTCATTGCGTCCATCTGACAGTTCCCTGGGATTTTCCTCTCCAAAGCTAACTTTACGCTGCTCGCCGTTACCCGCGTTTTAGGCCAATACGTTTGCATGCATTTACGGAATAAACACTATATAATTATATATAATATAATAATATAATATATATATAATATTTTCGTTTATTCAAGAATCCGGTTGACAAACCGCAACCGGTTACGGTGTACAATTATGCAATTGTAACAATTCACAAGAACACAACTGACAGAAGACATAAATCTTAACTACTAACAGAACAGACAGCCTGCAATACACGGCGCTAATAGCAGCCTACAAAGCATGTCCCGCCAACGGGCTCGAACTCAGTACCTCTCGCTCTCTGTGCCAGATGTTATCCAATGCGCTATCGCCCGCCCACACTGCAGTCAAAGAGTCAATCATAATATTATTATCATAACCTGTCGATCCAACCCACACTTTCATAACACGTGTTTAGAAAATGGAACCATCAAAGATGAACAACTTTATGGAAATTTTAGAGATACTTTATGGAAATTATTAAACACACTTCTGGTCCACATTATGTGCCTATAAAAATTTCCTGTAGTTCATAAACGATCCATATGAAAATTAGCATTGGCATTGGCATAGGCCTACTCGCCTGTGTGAGTGTCTGGGCCATCTGAGGACACATCAGACTCAACGGTCCGCTTTTGTATCTTCTCTATATGGTTGTGCAGGGATTGTCAATCTTTGGTAATAACTGAAGCTAAATCTGCGCTGGGTAATGGATTTTTTTCTGTTGATGGACCAACATTTTTTAATGTATCTCTACGATCTGCTGAGACGCTTGTGGCATTTCGCCCTCAGGTTCAAACTGATCAGCCCGGATCACCATAATCTGTCTCTCTTCGGATCTGATTACGGATGATGTCTTTTACATTGTGAACACCGGCGCCACATAAGTTACTACCGTATACCTGATAATAATAATAATAATAATAATAATAAAAGATCTAGTCGGTGAAGAGGCGCTAAAAGATCTTGCCTTTGAAGAGGCGCTGAAAGATCTCGCCTGTGAAGAGGCGCTGAAAGATCTGGTCTGTGAAGAGGCGCTAAAAGATCTTGCCTGTGAAGAGACGCTGAAAGATCTCGCCTGGGGAGAGGCGCTAATTGATCTCGTCTGTGAAGAGGCTCTGTATGAAGTCGCCTTTCTAAAGGCACGTACAGACTTCGCCTATGATGAGGCGCTGAAAGATTTCATCTGTGAAGAGGCGCTGAAAGATCTCGTCTGTGAAGAGGCGCTAAAAGATCTTGCCTGTGAAGAGGCGCTGAAAGTTCTCGCCTGTGAAGAGGCGCTAAAAGATCTTGCCTGTGAAGAGGCGCTGAAAGATCTCGTCTGTGAAGAGGCGCTGAAAGATTTCATCTGTGAAGAGGCGCTGGGTGATGTCGCCTTTCTTAACGCACTGACAGACCTCGAAACTGCGTAATTTTTGGGAAACCTTAGTTACGCCACTGACGATAATGCACTGATGATTACGACTATGACGATGATTTATAGCGCAAGTGTTTGCTGGCATTTTGCCCTTAGCCAGTCATCGACATTGACTCTACCTCTAGAGTTCGAATCCCCTAAGGGCATTTTGTTAGCTGGGCTTATAGCCTATGTATGCATGCACTTGTTATTGGTTTCCAAAAGTGCTTCCCTCTGCAGGTTTGTTACGGGGTCATGACTTATAGGCTATCTGTTATCTTGTTCCAATTGTATTATTTATCTTTGTGATTGTATGCGTAGGCCTTATATTATGCCATTAATTTTGTTCAATTAGACCTACACTGAAATAGCTTGTTAAAAGTTATGCTCGAGCCATCCTCGGGCTTTCTGGTGAATTCTCAAACCTCGTATTTGTTCCGCTAATAATTACTTTTGCATAAGTAGGTATATTAGGCCTATATAGTTTACTAAATTAATATAACCAGATTCAGTACTGTTGGTAATAATGAACTCATTTATTTAATTGTAATTCGCATTTCAACACACAAGCACAGTATTAAACATCTGGCCTTATAGGCCTAAGATCTTTGACATAGCCATGACTGGACAGCGACATCGATGATTTCTCAAGGCGCTATATAAATTTTCAGGTACATACTTAAATGCAAATTTATTAGCATGTGAAAACTGGTAAGCTGATAACATCGAGTAGAATAGGCGAACTCAGACAGACAGACAGACAGACAGACAGACGTAGGCTATGCACGCAAACAAGACAGACAGTCCATGCATTGATAACAAAGCTTCTTGTAGGCCTACGTTTTATTTATGTATTCTTATATTTATTGCACTTCCTATGTGCGTTAAGATGGGCAAATCTGAATTTCAGGTGGTAGACAAGTATGCAAGACGAAGTCTATATGCAGTGGCGGCGCCAGAGGAGATGGGGGCGCTTAGCCCCCCCCTAACTGCGGCTCAGCCCCACCCCCACCCAAGAAAAGTGGGAAATCACTGCAAAAATCACAGGGAGGAGGGGAGAAAGGGAAGGGCTTGGAGCTTTAGCCCCAAACCTGAAATCCTGGCGCCTCCACTGAGTCTAGGGCTGTTATAGACAGCCGTTCGCTCAGCAGACTCGAATTCGCAAACGTTGGATTTCAGACAAACCAGCTCTTTATCCAATAGATCACTAATATATGCCGCATTATATTGTTATGTGATTGTCTAGAGACAATGATACGCAAGTCCAGACAAAGATAATAAAGCATGTTTTTTAGCATTAATTTGCGAATAATTTGGTTGTTATAATAATCGAAACACTGAGCGATGCTTTGAGGCATTAATTTGTCGATCATTTCTGGATGGACATCATCATCTCCGCCGACAACGAAGCAACGACGACAGCGACCAACTGGATGAGTGACGGGAAACTCAGCCTCGACGATGAGGATTTGATTCCGCTCGACGACGATCCACCTCCTCCTCCTCCAGCTCCTGCTCCAGCTCCTGCTCCAGGTCCTCCTCTTCCGCCGCCACTCCCTGCTGCTCCAGGGCCACCTCCTCCATGACGCTGGCGCTCATCGCCGCCCATCTCACCCGGCGGCGGTTGAGGGGGTCTCATGCCACCCGGGGGCCCTGGCTGCTGCTGCTGTAGCTGAGGGGGTGGATGGCGTCGCCCTGGGTCGTTGGGTCCAGGTGGTGGGAAGCGTCCTCCTCCCATGTTCGGTCGCATCATCGACGGAGGTCCCTCGTCTTCGTTGTTGTCGTGTGGCGGAAGTGACTGGTCCTCGGAGGAAGGCGACGGCAGTGGACTTCCTCCTGGTGGAAGTTGTCTGCCATGTCTGGGCTGTGCTGTCGATTCGTCCGCTGTTTCTGAAACAGTCAAACGCGTTGCCCAGAGTTATAGTAATAGTAATAGTAATCGAACATTTATATAGCAACGCTCAAAAATCAGCAGCGCTCATTCAGAGTTGTTGGACCTCCACATTTTAAAAAAAATATGAGCCTAGTTAGCAAATCTATAACAGATGAACGAATTGGAATCAGACATTATATGAGACATAATAGGCTATAGCCTACGTGAAACATGACGCATGTCGTGATTATTGTACCAGAAACATTTAGGCCTAATCTTGTTTACTTTTTCTTTATCTTTTTCGAGCTCTGTATTATGGGGAACCATTAAATGAGTCTTCACTCAAAGCCCCGCTGCTGAATCTTCGTTTTAGGTAGGCCTATACGCCACATCGTATTCGTAATGGCAATCTCGAGATTTCTATAACGCCCAGCAAGCGAAGTCGCGAGAACCAGATGCTCAACCAAAACAAAACCGATACGGTAGGCAGGTAAGGTCCAAATCGGTTTCAGTTTAAGATCCAAGGGACAGGAAAGACAGGCTACGGTGGATGGTGTTTAGAATTGAAGCGGCGAGATATATATTAGGAGAAGACCTAGAATCAGAGTAGGATTTGTGGAAAAGGAGTGTTTTCAGGTGTAATGAAAGACCTGTGCAGAGATAGGAAGAGATGAGGTTTTTGGTGAGGAGTCTCCTGTTGTTGGTGGCGGATCTCAGTTCTGGCCAAGGCTGTTAAAGGCTTGGTTTTTTGTTTTGTTTTTTTTGTTTAAAAAAAACAAAACAAAAAAAAAAAAAACCGCAAATTTTGGTTTTTTGGTTTTACAAATTTCAAAATTATAAATGCCAAAAATGTCGTCTCTTCAACTCTCTTGGCAATAATTATTGTTGTATGGTCTGTGTTAACTTCGTTTTATGACATTCTACGGTTCTACTGTTCTAATTAATTTAATTTATAATTATGCATCTGATTAATTTGAACGGTATTATGCCATTTTATGAGTTTTATGATGAAAAAGTTTGTTTTTTTGCACCTCTGGTTCTGGCTGGTTTAACAAACGAACAGGGCCGTAGCGAGGCATGTGCCAACGGTGCCATGGCACAGGGCGCAACTCAAGAGGGGGCGCAAATTTTGAGACGGAATGATTTAATTACTAATAATACTTTCTCTTGAAATTTTAAATATCCATCACAAATTAAATAACTGTAATAAAATTAAATAATAGGAAATCTGGCATAGACCAAAATGGGCGCAAAGCCAAATAGACCGGTAGAAATTTACGCGGGAAAAGGGCGCTTGCGATACTGCGTTGGTGGAAAAGCGAGCGAAAGGAACGCGGTTCTTTAGGCGCGTAGATTAGCCTATAAAGCCTATAAAGTATAAAAGGAGGCGACGGACTGGGAAGGGGCTCTTAGATGGTTTTGCAGGTACCGTCCCTGTTTAGACCTACTTTAAAAAGTGCATTGCAATTGAATAGACGTTTGCTAATTCGATCCGTATGAAGCGGTAAGTTTGGAAAAGACAGCTAACTTTATGAAACGGAATGAAAAATGTAGGCTAATTAATTGAATGTGGAAACCGCTGTTCGGTATCTCCCGTGAATTTCTTTTAATTAAACTATTAAAATCAGAACTAGCGAATTGGCGAATATTGAGTTGTCAGTGCCAACTAATGCAGAGCTAGATGATTTAATCCAGAAAGTTATACAGCGGCAAAAACAAGGCAGAAGTGCTTATGAGTACAGTAAGTGCTAAGATAGGAGTGAACCCGGACAGATGATGAAAGTACTGGTGTGGGGAATCAGAGCCCAATCAGAGCGGACACTTTTCGGTCGGCACCAAAGCCGGTCGTAAGCTCTAAGCTCAGCCTAGTATCTGAAGACCTGGAAGATATATAGCGGCTGGTGGCGCTATACAAGTCACGGTACTGGCGGGCCCCGTAGGAGCGCAAGCCTTCTTCATAAACCCCCTGTTGATTACACGATGGGACACCCATGGCCTACGTCGGGGAATCGAACCCGAAGGAAGTCGAATCCTTTCCTCAGGAAACTTGCCCCAACTTCCCTGTCCTCAAAGTCCCTTTAACAGCGAAACAATCTGAAGTGACTTAAGTGAAATAGTAATAGAAACAAAGAAGACTTCCTTTCTAGTTTCTTTAAAAGACAAAGTTTTATGTTATAATTATTTGAGATAACAAATTTTGTCGTTATTTGTTAAGTTGATCTTTGAGGGGTGGGGCGCTAGATTTGCGCTTGGCACAGGGCGCAATTATAGCTTGCTACGGCCCTGCAAACGAATAGGCTATAAATGATCTAATCGTAAATGTTCATAAATGGAAATGACCGTAGGCCTACGTGTAGCCTACACAAGAGTAATAACATACGGTACCGATGAATATGAGGTTATTGCAGGCAGTTTCGAGGCAACACCGAATATGTTCAGCTGTGCTATTGACAAAGACTGGACAGTCGGACATGCACTTCTTCACAACGTTAAAGGATGACGATGACGACGACGACGACGATGATGACGAAGGCGAAGATTCCCGTTTCGTTGTGAAAGCCTCAGTCATGCACGCCTTGTGCTGGAAAATAAGTAAGTAAACTAGCAAAACATAAATTTCATTGCGTTACTTCATTTCACTTCACATCGTATGCCATAACGTTACATTATATCACACTGAAGCACACTATAATACTTAAGATAACATTATGGTCTAGTGTTCTATCGCGTTGTATTGTATTGTATTTGAATACTTGTTATAGCGCCCCTACCAGATTTCCCATTCAGAGGCGCTCCCGACTACTGCGCGAACGCTGAATCGGAGTTTCACGCCGAAGCGCATGAGCAATTGCGAGTGAAGGACTTGCCCAGGGTCCCTAGACTCCCTACGCGGCGACTTTGAGGTGGATTCGAACCCGCAACCCTCCAGCTGCAAGGCACCGAACATACCCCTAAACCACCGCGCCCCAGTTGTATTGTGATGTGTTGTATTGTGTGTTGTATTGTACTCCACGTTTATAATGCGACCGAGCCACCCGCAGTAAAGATCCGAGAAATTAATCTCTGATAAACCGACCGACCCGGAAGCGAACCCGGGGCGCCGGCGTGACGAGCAGGCACCAACCCACTCGGCCACTCAGGATCCCTGTTCTTGTGTTGTGAAGTCGTTACAACTGTGCAAATTGTTCTAGCGACTGTGTATAGTTAGAGCATCATCCTATATCGAATTATAGTTACGAATGCTGTACATTAATACATTAATACAATAAATTATGTGATAGTACATAAAAGTGCACGACAGGTCTTTAAAAGACGCCATATAAATGCCCGCTACGAATCTGTTGCTCAAGTTGTATATCATTCTAACCTTCAAGGCCATTTTAAATCTAATACGTTGAGTTGAAGCAATTGGCGGCGCTAGTTCTCATACATGGGAAGAGCCGGCCGGGAGCTTATACATGGGGCACAACTTCTGTTGGTGGCCCTGCAATCTGGAATGGGCTCCCTGTGGACCTACGCCTAATGCATAGAGCCCTTGCGGCCACATTCTTCTCTAACCTCAAGACTGTTCTCTTTAGCCGGGGTTGGGTCGGGAGCGCTTCTGAGTAGATAATCTTGAAGGACCGCTATATAAATCTCTGAAATGAATGAATGAATTCGTGACATATTCCGTTGGTATATGAAATATAGGCCTAAGGAAGAGGCATGTCATTTAGAGGCGCCTAGAGAGCGTTATAATGGGTTCAGTTTGGGTGCATGGCCATCACAGTAGAGATGCCATATGGTAACAGCGACATTCTTTGTCGATCAATGCAACAACGTGTATGGAAAGGTATCCACTTTTTGTACTGAGCACTGTAAGGATTTCAGCCAGCAAACCCACGTGGACAAATCTTCCCAAATAGGGCCTATATGGGACCCACGTGTAGCTCATTATGGGTTCCATCTATTGTCCATGGAAATGCTGGCTGTGGAAGTGCTATATCCTTCATGCATGTTAGAAGCATACAGTATGAAAATGTTTCGCTCTTGAGAGGTCCTGAAAGGCCTCAATTTACGTTCGACTATAGAATGTTGGGATGGTGAGCAGCTAGGCCTACCTGTGGATTCTGGCAATCAGATGGTCCACGACTGTTGCATCGTTTCTCTGCATCCACGTAACTCACTTCGGACGATGACAACTCGCAAGAGTAGCAACGAATCGCCTCCGCTACAGGAAATGCACAGGTATCAAATCAATCAAATCAAAACTCTTTTATTGAAGCCATGTCAAATAAAATCACATAACATTTCAACATAAAATATCAGGATTGGCCGCAAGAGGAGTCCCAAAAGGGATCAAGATCCCGCTAACTAGGGACACCTAAAACAACATTTAAGAAATTTGAATTAGTGATAGCTAAATCCTTGACAAACAGTGCAACGCATGTATACGAACATACTAAAGAGCACGAGTAAACACACAGGTAAGAAGACGTGCTATAAGAGGACCTAAGGTAAGCTAGGAAGAGAGTTCCAGAGTCAATGGCCAGGAACAGAAAAGTGTCCGATAGCCAGAGGGTCAGAGAAGGCAGAGTAGCTGTTAAGGCGGGTGTCGTTTAGTATGTATGTAGGCCTTATATTCGTTTATTTCATAAAACAACAGGCAAAACGCTGTAGGTGAACAATAGCGGTTGACAATTTGGCTTGGTTTAGGTAGAGAATTGGAAGGTGGAAGGTTCCATTTGAAACGACAGTCGATTCATGTCTTGCGCATTGTTTTAACGGCGCTACAGAAGTTATTGGATTAGAGTAAATTATATATTATGCCTACCAGTTAAAACGAAGACTGATGAAGCTAAGCTGAAGACGAGCAGACTCTTGACAAAATCGATTCGGATCCTCATCATCTCTGTTTCTCGCTTGTATCTGTAGATCTATGTTCAAATATCACTAACCGTTCGATCGATTTCAATCTGACCAATCAACTCTCGTAGATATATTATTTGACCGTGTAGCAATCTATTTTCTCTCTGACTTCTTCGGCGCTTTTGACGTTTATGAGAGATGTTCAGTGTCCACTGCATGTGGTCAGTCACCGTTGTTTGCTGGTCATTGTACTACGCTGGACATTCCATTACATACGCCTGCGTGATCGGTCAGTCATTTGGTGTCCAGCCAACTATTCCATCAGGCGGTCACTAGTCGGCCGGACGCTGACCATCCAGATGATACTGGACATCGGAGGCAGACACCTGGCGCATGTTCGCAGGTGGTCAGTCGACTGCTGGACCGATGGACGGGGTGGGGGAGTGATGGTGGGGGAGTCGATCGGTTAGCAAAGCGTCATCTGTTTTCTACATAGTTAAAATTCTGTCCTGTTATGGTATGTCCAGACTGTTGTGTCCAGCTGTAGGCCTATGATAAAATCTGAGGCCTACAGCTGGGCCCTATAGTATAGGCCAGCCAGTAAACGCATTGTGTGTAGATCACAGGCAGTGCCTCAGGGCTGAATAAATGGGAGAAAGAAGAGGGAAGTGGACAGAAACTGTGGATACTCTATTCTATTCTATTATGATGTTATTCTATGCTGTTAGCTTTCATTATATTCTATTCTATTTTACACTATTCTATGCTGTTATATTCTATTCTATTCAATAACGCCGTTGTCTGAATGCGCAAAAGATCATGTGGAAATCCATACCGTGATCATAATCCTAATAATTGGAGATCAAGATCCAAAAGACGGAAGAAATAAGTTATGATTTTACGCTATTCTATGTTGCTCTATTCGATTCTATTTTATTCTATTCCATTATTTTATTCTCTTCCATTTTATTCTATTCTATTCGATTCGATTCAATTCAATATCGCCGTTGTCAGAATGCTCAAAGGATAAATCGATTATCTCTTCCAAGTGGAAATCCATACCGCGATCATAATCCTAACAATTGGAGATCAAGTTCCTGGAGATGAAAGAAATAAGTAGGCTAATGATGTAAGGAAGACAGTAAGGTACGGCACAGACGAAGTGATTAAGCGTCAAGGTGGAGAAAAGGAGGAACTTAAGCCTGGAAGAAAGTTTCAGAACGATAGGCCTACGTCTATTTGTGAAAGCTGCGGTCCGGCTGCTTGAGGTAGGCTATTATATAGCCTACCTAGATTATCGTCAAAGCTATCATCTTAGCGACTTAGCCTAAGTTATTCTTAGCCCACGGTCTATTCAACAAAGAATTCTCAACCTGACACAAAATTTAAGACAACGGTTCTGATAGCACAAAACTATCGACTTATTTATTAAACACAGTGGAATGAATATTGCAACTGGCTATAATAGGTCCGACGTGGAACCACATAAAACATAATCTCGCTAGCAACTAAAGAAATTTTCACATCAGCCACGCAAAACGTGAATAACCTTCTCAATTACGCTCCTGGCAGCAATATCTGCTAGCATTATTGACACTACTGCGTGAGTAGAACACAGAAACCTGTCTGGTAGCAAGAACGTAAACAAGCTGCGTCTATGTCAACTTATCAAATTGAATAAACGAATATTGATCGATCGATCGATTGATTGAATGAATGATTGATTGATTAGAAAACGAGAGCTTCCGTCAACAGGCTTAAATGAAGGTCTTTCAAAACAAGACAGCCTTGTAGTATAATTCTGGACTGTTATTACAGTATAGTGTATGCTATTTCTAGGCAGCGTTTGAGCTTGTCAGTTACCTAAAAAGATATTGTTATCAGACCTACATGTATGCTACTGTTATATCAGTCCCATAACAAATTTAATGCAGGCTTTCAGCCATTCGCTACACAATTAACCATAGGTGTACCTTTGTTTTGTGACGGTGGTGTAGGCCACCACCTTACATTAAAAAGTGATGGTGGAAATCGCCAACACTTTTTGGTCCTGTGCTCCGGTCATAAGATTTTTTCACAGTTTCTGATTGCGATTGATTGATTGATTGATTGATAGATAGATTGATTGATTGATTGTTGTTTCGCTCTAACGTGGTCTCAGCGTCATAAACGTATTAACAGTTGCGAAACAGAATGTACGCATGTCATTGTTATCTGCGAGTAACCTTGAGAGTGGCAGATTAAGCATATTAAATTCGTATATATAGGAGCAGAGTATGAAGATAGGAGGGATAGGGGAGGGAGAAGCGAACGGGAGAGGGAAGGCGAGGAAGGGAGGAGGCCATTGGTAGGCTATCTCCACCTTTTAGGGCAAAGTTACGCCATTGCAATCAAAACAGTTTACTTAAACGACTTGACGATACGTCGTATAAGGCCTATTCGATGTGTTCACAGGTTTAAAGTGACTAAGGTTAATCGTCTCAACACAATCAAAGATCTTCAACGTAGCTAATCGCAAAATTTACCCTTTTATTGTTAGAATAAATTGATTTCAACCCACAGAAAATGCAACGTTTCTGCGTAAGTGAAGAAGAAAATCAGAAACAAAGCGGTTGATTTCAAACGTTGCTCTTGAGCAGTAGCCTACATTCTGGTGAGCACTTCGCATCCGTATTGAGCACTTCTTCACAGTGAGTACTCCTCAGAGTGAGTACTCTTCGGAGTACTTTAGACAAATTCCTGGCGCCAATGCTGATTGTTGGAGCCCTTGTACTTGTAGACTATGACGTCCGCTCCATCCGCATGGGAGGCACCACTGATGTCCAGACAATCCCCGTTGGGGTTGACGATTCGCCGGTCCTGGAAACGCCACTGCTGGTCATGTCCACCGTGGAACGGATGCATCTTCAATTGGTGACCGTTTCCTTTAAAACATTGACCATATTAAGTATATTTATGTAGCGCCAGCCTTTATGTAGGCCTATCCCTAAAGGAATTGGTAAATTTTCGGCTTGCAAATTAGAACGCACTCTTGACAGGTTTAAAAATGCGCCATAAAAAATGGTTTGTTGCAAAACACACACACATACATTATATATCCTCTATATATATATATATATATATATATATATATATATATATATTATATATGGTGTCTCTGAGTTGTTTCCCTGAAGGGGTGCTATATAAATTCCCGAATGAATGAATGAATGAACACACATATATATATATATATATTTATTTATATATATATACACACATACACACACAGACACACTCTCTGCATCTGGAGACCTGTTCTCCAGTTCGCCACCTGGTCTCCGCCTTTAACAGTACTCTTCTCTTGCTTCTTCTGACAGCCACGTGTACTGGTCCCATATTGAGCCAATAGCTGGTCAAAATTTGTCACTAGTGGCACCATGCGACTGCTTATTCATAATTCATTCACAAATTTATATAGCGCCCCTTCAAGGTAACTACTCAGAATTGCTTACAACTCCCAAACAGCCCGGGTAAAGAGGCATGTTTAAGGGGCTCAATGAACGTAACGTGGCTATCCGCCTGCCCAGTGTCCACCCATCCAATATAACAATCGTTTCTTCCCCATTCCTGCCGTATACATGTACGTTCGTTCGTCTGTCCCTCTTCCCTTTACTACCGTCTAAAAGACTACGACCTTTAACAGGTTCTTAAAGAGGAAAAGCGCCACATGAATGGTCTGGTACATACCGCCCTGGAGTGCGAAGTCGTTGAGGGCTGAACGGAGGACCCCCTGCTGATCGGTGTACCAGAGTTGGTTCTTGCCTGGTGGAGACTTCTTGCGGAACATGATCACCTTCGCATCTGGGTTCGAATTGGCTCTCTCGATGTCGAGCACTTTGCCATTCAGCTCACTCGCAATGTGAAACTCACGTCTGATCAACGACAAAAATAGTCATCGTCACCATCAACGTAATGTTCCCAATCGTAATCATCATCATCATCATCATCATCATCATCATCATCATCATCATCATCATCATCATCATCATCATCATCATCATCATCATCATCATCATCATCATCATCATCATCATCATCATCATCATCATCATCATCATCATCATCATCATCATCATCATCATCATCATCATCATCATCATCATCATCATCATCATCATCATCATCATCATCATCATCATCATCATCATCATCATCATCATCATCATCATCATCATCAGCAACAACAACAACACTGTAGCATATAATATTATACTGGTTAGTGCTGGGCTCTTAACGCGGGGAGTCCGAGCTTAAGTCTCTCTGGAAACGATTATGAAGGTCTAGAGCAAGGTCCTTCACTTGCAGTAGCTTCGCGCCTCCGATCAGAATTACTGAACTGTATTTGCGCATAATAAATTAAATATAATAATAATGATGATAACAACGACAACAACAACAATAAAGACGACGACTAGGACAACAACAACAACTACAGCAATAATAAAATTAACCACTTGCGCTTATTATCCAGCGTTTCAACGCGGTGACCTTTAGGGTACTTTCACCTAACTTAGACGAATAGGGTCCATAATAATAATAATAATAATAATAATAATAATAATAATAATAATAATAATAATAATAATAATAATAATAATAATAATAATAATAATAATAATTATAATAATAATGATAATGATGATAATAATGATGAAAAAAATATAATAATAATAATAATAATAATAATAATAATAATAATATAATAATAATAATAATAATATGACGATGACGATGATGATGACGATGAATGACGACGACGACGATGATGCTGATGATAAATCGACTTCATTTTCATCAAAATGTTCAGTGGAGTAATCGCCTCATTTCTCAACTATTCGTTGCACTTGTGATCATTATTGTGACCACTCTGTCGTTGTCATAGTCACTATTGTCACTGTGACTGTCGTGTCTTCGCTGTCGGGGTCGTGATCATAACGACGATGCAATTGCCTTGTTCTTGGTGGTCGTGACAAGACTGTTGGAAAGGTTTCTTGAAGTGCATGCGGCATTTGGAGTGTCCGATGAAGTGGCCATAGTGCACACCTGTCTACTACTCGTGTACTATAGACTGTACTCATCACGCCCCAGTTGAGATTCGAGAGGCCATAATATTATATGCGGTGACCAGTCACGCATACCAGATAAGACGGCCCTTAGCAAGTTTAGGTTCATCTTATAATCTACTAGCAGCTTGTCTTTTCCCAGGCGATGTATGTAATGTATGCAAATGTATATATACTTACTTACTATATGTGATGATAGGTATATCTGAACGGAAATGCATGAGGTGTATGTATGTATGTATGTTTGCCCGTGTGCATGCACGGGTTACGTACCTTAGGCTATATAGGCTTATGTATGTATGTATGCTAAATAATTATAATAGATGTATCGGTCGGGCTATAACCATTTCTGACGTCACGCAACGTAGGCCGATTATTTGTTCCCCCCCTCGTCACAATATCATCAGAAAAAGTAACGGCCCCTCTGAAAATGACGTTTCTGAGCTCTGACCCGCCCCTTTTAACGAAAGCGCCTGATTTGAAAATTTCCATGGCGAAGCAAAATGCTTCTTCATGGAACAAATAGGGAAAGCATGAATATTTTAAAATCTAACGATGACCAAATATTGAAATAATTAGAAAATTATTAATAATGGGGCCCGTATACATTAAAATAATTTTTAAAAAAAAAATGAAAATTTAATCCTCAAAATTAGTGCTGTTATTAATCAAATTAAATTGTTGTTAATTGTTAAATTTAATAACATAGACCTGGTGTGACGTCACACTTCTCAGAACCCCCAACCCCATGTCACACATCGTCACAAATTTCCTCCCCCTCCCCTAGGTGCGTGACGTCATTTATGGATGTAGCCCCTATGTATGTATGTATGTATATGCATGTATGTATGTACGTATGTATGCATAAATATATGTCTGTATGTATGTGTGTATGCATGAATATATGTAGGTATGTATGTGTATTTGCATTATTTATGTATGCATGTATGTATGTACATATGTATGTATGTATCGGGTAACTTGTAACCGTCTTTTAAAGACCTCACAAGGGTGAATCGTGTCAATCTAACAGACCTAAAGAGCTGCTTCCTATAAGATGACTTGAAAATGTTTCTAGAACAGTCTGTGACGAAAGGATGATTCGTTTGCTTATGCTACTGGTAGACCGTTCCGCGAGGATGGTCCAATGCATGATAATGCACCGTGTGCCCGCATCGTCCTAAGGAAGCGCGGATCCAACCAGGTCTTCACGGACAGCTGAACCCAACGACCGTCCACTAGGCTGGCTAAAAACAGGAACGGAGAGCCCACTGGTGTTGCGCGCCACCGCATCGAATATCGAAGCTCTTCCCGTCAGGAGGATCTTGAAGGCAATCCTGTCCTCGACCAGAAGCCAGTACTAGCTCGAAACATTCGGGAATTTTGACAGGTTAGCAGCAATTCGAGAGGAGCAGTTGAGGATGGACTTAAACTTACGTATCAGGAATTTTCGGCAGGCAGCTGCGACGATAGAGTTGCAATAGTCCAGGCGCAACAGAATGAATGAGCGAACGAGAGTCGCAGTGGCGTCAAATGATATTTAGTCATATGACTCTAATCTCACGCACTGGATAAAAACAGGACCTGGAGATGGAACTGACATGCGTGTATTGTATTGTATTGTATTGTATTGTATTGTATTTGATCATTTATAAAGCGCTTCTCATAGCATAAGCCTTTCAGAAGCGCTCCCAGTGCGAGGTACTCCGAGAGAAAAGGAAGGTTTTAAGGTGAGAGAAAGAGGCAGAGATGCTACCAGAGAGGATTGTAGAGCGTAGAGAAGGAGGAAGTCTATATCACAGAGAGGGACCTATGCAGGCAAAGGATCTGGATTGAGCAAAGGATCTGAAAGGATCCTAACACGGAGAACGGAGAAGGTCAAGCCAAAGATATTTTGGTCAGAAGGATCTGAGAGGACGCAATGACGTGACAGAGAGGGGACGGAGAATTTGGTGACAAAGATATGTTGTGGAGCAAGACCCATGTATGAGATTTGAGCACGAGAATGAGAACTTTTGAATTGGATGCGCGCAGAGAGAGGCATTGTATTGTATTGTATTGTATTGTATTGTATCTGTCAATTTATATAGCGCCTCTCGCAGTGCACACCAATCAGAGGCGCTCCCAGTGCGAAAGACCCAGAGAAAAGAAAGAGGTCTTCAGACAACGAAAAGAGGCACTTGGCCCACCAGTTAATAAACAGGAACGTGTCAAAGGAGGAAGCAGGTGACATAGTGCAGGGCCAATGAAGGCAAAGGCTCGCGTTTTAGCCATAGCAGTTCTCGCTCGCGGGACAAAGATATCATGCCGGTTTAATGAGCGTAACGGGCGAAGAGAAGTAGCCGAGGCCGGCAGCCGGATAAGATCACAGAGATACTTGGGAGCTCGGCCAGTAAACGACCGGTAGATTAAAGAAAGTACCTTGAGCTGAACCCGAGCAGTAAGAGGGAGTCAATGAAGGTGGTCAAACATGAAAGCAGATATGTGAGATGAGCGAGGAAGTCGAGCTATTAGTCTGGCCACAAAATTTAGAACAGACTGAAGAGGAGAGAGACGAACCTTTGGGAGACCAACCAAGAGAGAATTACAGTAATCAATCCGAGAGCAGACGAAGGCATGGACAATAGAGGTAAAGACAGAGGAGGAGACCGTGCGTCGGATTGCTCTAAGACGCCTCAGGTGGAAGTAAGAAGAACGTGTAAGATTGACAATATGTTCAGAAAAGGTAAGGGTGCTGTCCAGGACTACGCCAAGGTCTCGTACACTGGAGTGGAAAGTGAAAGACGGATACTCTCTGCAAGAAGAGGGAAATCTAGCTTAAGAAGCTGCATGTGTGTATTTCGACATGTATGTACGCATAAATATATGTATGTATGTATGTGTATTTGTATTATTTATGTATGCATATATGTGTATGTACATATGTATGTATGCATGTATGTATCATGTATGTATCGGGTAACTTGTAAACGTCTTTTAAAGACCTCGCAAGGGTGAATCGTGCTAATCTAACAGACCTAATAATGTCTAATAGACCTAATAATGTCTAACAGGTCTTCATCCACCACAAGCACTCCAAGGTCCCGGAGAACAGGCTTCACTACCAAATCTGAAAATGTTGCTGCTGTCACTTCTCCGTCAGTATTATATGCTCGTGATTGTCCTGTTCTCAGCCGGTTGCCAACGCGGTATTATGCAACGCACATACCTGCAGTGCAATGTAATAATTATAATGCTATGCAATGAATGTGATGTGATATAACGCAATGTGAAGTAACGAAGAGGAAGTGACCGGTCAATTCGGCGCCAGACACTGCGGTGCCAGACACTTCGGCACAGCTATCTAGATTGCAGAATATTGCCTTCATTGTGTGCGATAAAAGTCGGGTAAAAGTGTATTTTAGCGTATTTAATTCCTGATGGAGGTAGCCCTGTATTTTTAGCGTATTTAAATATTTCAATGGTTTCCATGATAACTGTCATCAATCCAGCTTCTATTTAAGCAAGATTCTTTTCATCAATGCCACTGCTATTTAAACTGAAATTATTTTCATCAATCCGACTTCTATATAACAACAATAATACTTTTCGTCAAACCAGCTTGTATTGGACCAACGCTGAAACCCATGCAATGGCGAATCATTTACGACGCTAAACTACATACTTGCCGAATTATTTTCATCAATCCAACATCTATTTACGCAAACAATGCTTTTCATCAATCCAACTTCTATTTACGGAAACAATTTTTTCATCAATCGAGATTCCATTTATGCAACCAGATAAGAGAAATCATAAATACTCTAAAATATACGTCTACCTCCATCGTGAATTAGGCCTAAATACGCCAACATACACATTTTTTTCTCAAAAAATCGAAGTGGAATAGAATGGAAGCGTAAACAAAGGGCGCCGACTTTTCTTGCGCCGAATTGACCGGCGCCGAATTGACCGGCGCCGAATTGTCAGAGCATCGAAGAGGAGTAGCATAGTGGATGTCCACAGTTACATGTACCTCTGCCCGTAGGAAGCCCCGGCTTGTGGGTTATATCCACCAGCTGGGTATGACTGGGTCGGCTGTCCAGGCTGTCCTGGATAATAACCAGCCCCTTGTGCGGAGCCGCCGAATTCGTTCTCGAAGTCGAAGGACTGGTTCGGGCCTCCGTGGTGATCCCACGAACACAGGGTGGCCCCAGCGTCACGACTGCCACCTGCATACATACATACAAACAAAACCAGTAAGATACAATGACGTAATACCCTGCCAGCGTGTCCTCACGAACCCCATGTACATAGGACCCATATTCCCATATGGGACCGTACTGAGCCCATATGGGTTCGAACAAATGCGCATTGAAAAGCAGGCAGGAATTATTAAGTGAACGGAATGTCATTCTGGTACTTATAACTTGATAATAATTAATTTAATATAAAGAAAATATCTTTGATGTCTCTTATAAGGATCCAAGCTTGTTGTTTACCACGTATAGCGTACGGTCATTGCTACTGTCATGGTTATTGTTATCGCTATGGCTATTGCTATTGATCGCCGTATAAAGCAATAGTGTAAATAGACAAGAGGGTACTTGCACCAACCTCTATATACTATCAATTGCTATATATACTTACATGAAATATATATAACATGTACGTCATACTATAATGATACTCATTTGAAATAAATGTCCCTGTCGAGATCAACAAAGTTATAATAATCAAAATAATTAGTCTTCTATAATTGGTTCTAATAGGCCAATGGGCTATACAGACCATAAGGGTATTTACAAAGCACTAAAATTAGGCAATAATGAAATAGTGAAATTTCAGCATGTGATATAAACTGTGGATACTGTGAGGATCATGAACCATAATTTCCCGTTCTAATAGTATAGACACCTACACGATATTGTAATTTAATAGTTTCGTAAAAGAGGAAGTGGAAAGAGGACATGGCGGATATACAGAGGAGGAGGAGGGAAGGAGGAGGAGGAGGAGGAGGAGGAGGAGGAGGAGGAGGAGGAGGAGGAAGAGGATCAGAGCTAGTAGAGTAAATGCAGAAGAGGAAATGGTATTGATAGAGGCACAGAAGAGGAATGGTATTGATAGAGGCACAGAGGAAATGGTATTGATAAAGGCACAGAGGAAATGGTATTGATAGAGGCACAGAGGAAATGGTATTGATAGAGGCAGAAGAGGAAAAGGTATTGAGAGAGGCAGAAGAGGAAATGGTATTGATAGAGGCAGAAGAGGAAATGGTATTGATAGAGGCAGAAGAGGAAATGGTATTGATAGAGGCACAGAGGAAATGGTATTGATAGAAGCACAGAGGAAATGGTATTGATAGAGGCACAGAGGAAATGGTATTGATAGAGGCAGAAGAGGAAAAGGTATTGAGAGAGGCAGAAGAGGAAATGGTATTGATAGAGGCAGAAGAGGAAATGGTATTGATAGAGGCAGAAGAGGAAATGGTATTGATAGAGGCAGAAGAGGAAATGGTATTGGTAGAGGCAGAAGAGGAAATGGTATTGATAGAGGCAGAAGAGGGAATGGTATTGATAGAGGTAGAAGAGGAAATGGTATTGGTAGAGGCAGAAGAGGAAATGGTATTGATAGAGGCAGAAGAGGAAATGGTATTGATAGAGGCAGAAGAGGGAATGGTATTGATAGAGGCACAGAGGAAATGGTATTGATAGAGGCAGAAGAGGAAATGGTATTGATAGAGGCAGAAGAGGAAATGGTATTGATAGAGGCAGAAGAGGAAATGGTATTGGTAGAGGCAGAAGAGGAAATGGTATTGATAAAGGCAGAAGAGGGAATGGTATTGATAGAGGCAGAAGAGGAAATGGTATTGATAGAGGCAGAAGAGGAAATGGTATTGATAGAGGCAGAAGAGGGAATGGTATTGATAGAGGCACAGAGGAAATGGTATTGATAGAGGCAGAAGAGGAAATGGTATTGATAGAGGCAGAAGAGGAAATGGTATTGATAGAGGCTCAAGAGATGACGAAAATAAAGGCAGAATAGGAGATGTTAGAAATAAAGGCGGTAGAAGACGTGGAAAAGAAAGAGACAGGTTAAGGATAGGAACGTGGAATGTAAGAACGATGAGGAGATCCGGGAAATTGACAAATGTGATCGGAGAGATGAGAAAGGCGGGCTTGGACATTTTGGGACTATCAGAGGTTAGATGGAAAGAGGAAGGAGATTTTATGAGTGAAGGAGTCAGGGTGATATACACTGGAGGAGAAGAAAGTCAAAATGGGGTAGCGATCCTATTAGATGAAAGAGTCGCAAAATGTGTTGACAGGGTGGAGAGACATGGAGACAGACTGATCATGGTGACAGTAAGAGCCCACCCAGTGAATATCGTGGTCGTACAGGTCTATATGCCCACAACGACACATGAGGAAGAGGAGGTGGATAGTATCTACGAGATGATAGAAGAAAAACTTGAAAGCATCAAAGGAAATGATTATGCAATTGTAATGGGAGATTGGAATGCATCAGTTGGAGAAGAAGGTCAAGAAAAATATGTAGGTAAATATGGACTAGGGAAGAGAAATGAAAGAGGAGAAAAGCTAGTAGAATTCTGCAAAAGACAGGAACTGTTGATAACAAACACTTGGTTCCAGCAAGAAAAAAGGAGAAGATATACATGGAAAGCACCAGGAGATAGTGCAAGATACCAACTGGATTATATCATGGTTAGACAAAGATATAGAAACAGCGTGAAAAATTCAAGAGCATTGCCGGGCGCTGATGCAGACACGGACCATAACCTGGTAGCAATGACAGTGCACCTGCAACTAAAATTCATCAGGAAAAAGAAAGCATTGAAGAAAAGGTGGGATAGAGAAAAATTGAAAACAAACAGCAAGGCACTATCAGATAAGATAGAGGAACATCTGGAGGAAAGAAAATCGATGACAACAGAGGAAAGATGGAATAGACTAAAGGAGATTGTGAAAACAGCAGCAGTGGAGATGATAGGATTCCAGAAGGGAGCAGCTCCTCGCAAACCATGGGTAACGACAGAGATGATACATGAGATGGAAGAAAGAAGAAAACGGAAGCATCAAAGCACAGAAAAGGCAAAGAGTGAATATAGAAGACTAAACAACCAACTAAGAAAAACAACAGACAAGGCAAGAGAGCAATGGTGGGAGGAACAATGTGATGACCTTGAGAAACTACAAGCAAATGGAAGACATGACCTGGTATATGAAAAGATTAAAATACTAACAAGGAAACAAAGTGGAACTAGGGACATTGCAATCAAAGATAGTAATGGAAAGCTATTACAGGATCCCGAGGAAGTACGAAGTCGATGGAAGGAGTATGTAGAAGAACTATATAAGGGTGAAGATAACAGAGATGACTACAAAGAAGAAGCAATGCAGAGTGAGGAGAATATGGGACCGGATTTGGTGAAAGAAGAGATACTGGCAGCCATTGGAGAAATGAAAACAATAAAGCTGAAGGAATTGATAACATCCCAATTGAAATGATTAAAAACTTTGGAGAAAAGGCAATGAAAGAACTAGTACAACTATGCAAAGACATATACAACAGAGGATTTCTTGCAGACCATTATGGTTCCTATAAAGAAGAAACCAAATGCAACAACATGTGAAGACCACAGAACTATTAGCCTACTAACACATGCATCCAAAATCGTACTAAGAGTGCTCACGAAGAGAATGCAGTCAAGGGCAGAAACAAATGACTGCTTAGGAGAGGATCAATACGGCTTCAGAAAGGGAAGGGGCACAAGGGATGCAATTGGAGCGTTGAGGGTGCTGACAGAAAGAAGCATACAACATGGACAGGACATCTACATTTGCTTTGTGGATTATGAAAAGGCTTTCGATAGAGTAGATTGGAAGAAATTAATGCATGCACTGAGAAGAATAGGAGTGGACTGGAAAGACAGAAGACTCATAGGAAACCTATACATGGGACAGAAAGTAAGAATAAAAATAGAAGGAGAATTCTCAGAACCAGGAGTGATAGGTAGAGGAGTACGACAAGGGTGCCCACTATCACCAATTCTCTTTAACATCTACATTGAGGAATTAGTACGAGAGGCGATGGAGGAGGTGAAGGAGGGCATAAAGGTGGGAGGAAGATTGACGAAAGCACTAAGATTTGCAGATGACCAGGCGATGTTGGCAGGTAGCCAGAATGGGTTACAAAAAATGATGGATCAGCTGAATAAGATCTCAAAGGAGTATGATATGAAAATAAATATTAAAAAAACAAAGATCATGAGGATAAGCAAAGGAAAGGAAAGAACAGTAAAGATCACTATAGATGGTAAGGAACTGGAACAAGTCGGAAAATTCTGTTACCTAGGAAGTATGATCACAACTGATGCAAAGTGCCATGTAGAAATAAAGAGAAGAATAGCCATGGGAAAAGATGCCTTCTATAAAAGAAAGGAATTAATGAGAGGAAAGCTAAATAAGAATCTAAAGAAAAGAATTATCAAGTCTATGATATGGAGTGTGGTGCTATACGGATCAGAGACATGGACTCTAAGGAAGGAAGACACCAGAAGATTGGAGGCCTTCGAGATGTGGATATGGCGAAGAATGGAGAGAGTCAGCTGGATGGATCGGAGGACAAATGAAGACATACTACAAATGGTGGACGAAAAAAGATCCATGATAGGGATAATAAGAAGCCGACAAAGAAAATGGATGGGCCACATCATGAGGGGAGACTCCCTTCTAAGAATTATAATTGAGGGAAGAATGGAGGGGAAGAAGACACGAGGAAGACCGAGAATGATGTTGTTGGACTGGATGATGGAGGAAGATTACAGCAAACTGAAGGAAAGAGCCAGAAAACGTGATGAATGGCGAAATTGGACGTACGAACCTGCCTAGCAAGGCAGAGAACCAAAAGAAGAAGAAGACGTGGTAGAAATAGCGGCACAAGCGAAAGTGACGGTGACATCAGTCGTAATCGTAATCGTAATTGTAATCGTAATTATATAGTAATCGTAATCGTAATTGTATAGTAATCGTAATCGTAATTGTATAGTAATCCTATATTTATACAGCGCCTAAACACTGATGTCACAGGAACCAGATCATTCAGAAGCGCTCAGTCAAAATAAAATCGATAGGCAGGTAAGATCAAACTCTGTTCCAGGTCAGGATTTAAGGATCAGTCATGCAGAAAGTCAGGCAGTCGGGTAGAAGAGGGAATAGTTAAACGGAAGGTTGGTTCGAATACTAACGCGCAATATCAAGACACTTGTTCGGTGTCATTCTGTTACGGATCACTGCTTCTGCTCTCATCCACTGCTGGTTCGGATCACCTGGTTGGAACGGCTTCATGACCAGAGTACCTCCTGGAAAAGACATCAGTCACTCAGTCGATCGATCAATCAATTAATAATTAATCAGTCAATTAATGAATGCACTAATCAACGAATCAATCAATCAATTAATTGTTTGGTGTCAATAAAATAATTTAAGAGTCAGTTTCCTTTAATAACCAATGAAGTGACCAAAACGACCAATCAAACAGCGTCGATTTGATTATATTTTATCCGATCATAATCCTTTTTATATTTATTCCGATAAAATCTCAGTCTAGTCTTATCTGGTCGAAATATAACCCCTAATAGTCAAATGCGATCAAAATCTAATCATCATTATCACCATCGTTATCATCATCTTCATCATCTTCTTTACTACTTCATCATCATCATCATCTTCTTCTTCTGCTACAACTATTTTACCATCATAATCATCATCGTCATCATCACCATCACAATCCTCATCGCTCCTCCTCCTCCTCCTCCTCCTCCTTCTCATCATCATCATCATCATCATCATCATCATCATCATCATCATCATCATCATCATCGCCTATCATCATCAGTTCTTGACGCCAACCACTTGCCGGCAATGCGTGAAAAAAAAATTTATCTCCATTCTTTTCGGTCTTTCGTTGAAGACCTATATACATCTACATATAGTGCTTTTCTCGGGACTATCCAAGTCTCGTTGCGTCTTCCTTTTCACTGTCCATCCATTCGATGATAAAAGAATCCGACTTAAATTTTATAACCCAAATTAATTAACCGGACTGAAATCGAAGCCGTTCTAACTTATAAGTATATAATTCTAGTGCAACGGTTGAGCGATCTTCGTTACCTTCGATGTCAATGCAAAGGTCATTGAGTTTACTGCGGATGGTTCCAGTCGCCTGATCGTCATACCAGAGCTGGTTGTCATGGCCAGTGTCCTTCTTATTCCACATGAGTACACGAGCACCTTGGTTGCGGTTTGCCCCCTCGATGTCCAGAACGAAGCCATTCAGCCGACTCTTGATGAAGTAATGCTGTCGGGGGCCACCGTATCCACCCTCTACACAGAAAATATCGTTTACTTATATGCAGTTGCTGGTCACACTTTAAACCAATTTAAACCCTTGTTATGTTATGTTATGTAACATATATAATTATTTGTATGGTATTTATGTGTCATTACCATCAGCGTCGCCACGCTGTTCACCTAATATACTCTGCTCGTGCTGGAGTCCTAAGATTCCTGCGCAAATCCGGGGTTTCTTTCAAAAGGGCGACAATCAAAAGGGCGCATGTTTAAAAGGGCGACAATCAAACGGGCGCATGTTTAAAAGGGCGACAATCAAAAGGGCGCATGTTTAAAAGGGCGACAATCAAAAGGGCGCATGTTTAAAAGGGCGACAATCAAACGGGCGCGTGTTTAAAAGGGACTCAGGTCACCGAGTGGTTGTTGCTACTCTTTAAACAGGGTTCAAGGCTAGGACTACTCGTGCCAGGGCGCTCGGCGTTATAACCTCGGGCTCCTACAAGACCCTGTTGTTAGGCATGCCTGTCAGATAGACTTTAAAGAGTGCATGCCTAAGTCCCACAAATCTTGAAGGTCGCTTAGCGAGTTTGACACCAGACAGGGAAATCATCAAAGGACAGGAAAATATCTTAATTAAGCACGTGCCAACAATTCTGAAACTGTCTTGCATTTGCTAGCTGTCACTATAGTCTCAGTGATCTGAGTCCCACTCCATTGTTGTATCTCCAGAAAAAGATTCATCGGAGGCGCTCCCGACCTTACGACAAAATTCCAGGATCGTATAGAATGGTTTCAGATGCTTACGGAATTAATTTAGGAAAAGTAAGATCAATGCGCTCATGCAATAGAGTGCAACCTATTTCCTTACTTTATTCATATAGCGCCGGTATAAAATCTCAATCGTCAATCGATGGTGCTGAGCAACGCTGTGTCATACGGCAGGGTTTTAACTTTTAAGGGTGTTAGGCTAGAGCATTGTGATAGGGGAGGGTGTTGGAACGAATGGCACGCTAGCGGGGAAACGAGTGGGTACTATTGGGTAAGCTATGTAAAAAGTCTGCCGGATGGTCAGGGTAAGTTCGAATCCTCTTCGAGGCTGGCGTTAAGGACTTGCTCAAGTGGCCTGCGTGCCTACAAAGTGAATGTCATAGGAGTGGCAAGCACGTGAGCAAGCTATAGCGCTCAGTCAATGGCCCATGTTTGACCACAAACTGCAAACAGCTGAACGTTGGAAATATGTCCGCTAATTTCACACAGCGCACCAAAAGTTGAACCCCAGATACATCGGTTCATGACACTTTGACCTATCCCTGCAGCACACACCTGTGTTGTGTGTGATCTGCTAATTAAACCGCGACGTCTATCGGCCAAGAGGTTGCAGAGGGCGTATGCGCATAAGAGACCTCTGTTAAGACACAACAAGCCATCAAGAACCTATTAATATGCCGAGAAAGCATGCGGGCAACATACCATGTAGGCCGAGTGTCTACGCTGCATTCTATTTGCTTTTGGGGTACTCCGCATTACAAGATCATCTTTAGAAGCAATCAAGTATGACATCACGACATCTATTTTGGACAAACGTTTCGAGAGGCTTTCCTAGAGTGCTTCTGTAGTACTTAAACACGTTTATTGCCTTTCTAGAGCAAGTTAAACCGACCCACACGGCTTTGGCGGCGACGCATATAATATATTTCGCATGCGTGAATTGTCTTCGGCAGTTCAAGTGGGCTACTTTATAGATGGACCGGTTAACTTTTAAGCAATAAAAGTCTCCAGTTCACTGGTAAAGGTTGGGTGAAGGTCATTTTGAACGACTTCATCCACCCAGAGCTAAGCAAACCGGACGATATAAGTAGGCCAAAGCACTGTTACGGGCCTTGTCGTAATCGTAATCGTAAATTAAGACTATGAACATTTCTTCATCGTACTAGAAACTATTATAATATAATAGGCACATGTGCCGTTTTTACGGCGCATATGCCTAAGTCTTAGGGTTGCCAGGTACATGGGTAGCCAAAGGAGGACACAAAAAGCGGGGAAGAAAGACAAAGCAGGACACATTGAATGTTTCACTGCGGAGTCAGAGGGTCTCCCAAGTAACCACGAAACAGAGTCACATAGGAAAGCTACATATAAAATCAGCTGAGGTTTTTATCATAATGTTGCAAAGTATTTATTTAAGCAATCAACTGCACCTTCATGAATTACAAACAGTATTTATCTGAGGAGACAACTCTCCGAAACAAATCCCCGTTACCAATAACATATAGGCCTACGCATAGAACTTCTCAAAAGAAACATTCTTCATATTGTAGCCTACCGTGTAAGAATGATTCCATTCTCTGAGTCAACCATTAAAAACTGCCACAAAATAATAGCGCAATTAGCCCCAATACAACAAGCGTGCAAAAGCCGGACATTTCCCAGGATTGTAACTTTGCCTGCCGGACAGAGGACATGAGGCCAAAAAGGAGAACATGTCCTCCTTTTGCCGGACGTCTGGCAACCCTAGCCTACTATAGTTTTTTAGGACAGGCGCTTATTCATATAATGACAGTTTTACGAAGGGTGCGTGGTCCAGTTTTATAAATATAGGCCTAATGGTGAACGCTGGAACAAAGGAAGATTGTTTTTCATGGGTTGTTCTGGGGCAAAGTGCTATAAAGCGAGACAGTTCGTGAGATTTTTCCAAAAACACATTTTGCTGATATAGCGCGCAGTTCAGATACTCTACGCGGGAAAGGCTCTTCAAAATGATGTAGGCATGCAGCGCAAGCTGGGCCAAGTATAGGTTAGAATACGAGTAGACTTCCAAGAGCCAGAGGCATAATTATGTGAGTCCATAAATGACAGGTATAACCCCCTCCTCCCCTCGTCACACTTCGTCACAAAAGTAACAGAAAATGACGTCACAAAGCTCTGACCCCTAAAACCAAATTTCCATGACGAAGCAAAATGCTCCTTCATGGAACAAATAGGGAAAGCATGAATATTTTAACATCTAACGGTGACCAAATATTGAAATAATTAGAAAATTATTAATAATGGTGTATACATTGAAATAATTAAAAAATAATGAAAATTTAATCGTTTAGCTCAAAATTAGTGCTGTTATTATTAAAATTAAATTGTTGTTAATTGTTAAATTTAATAACATAGACCTGGTCCTCCCCCTCCCCCCCCAGGTGCGTGACGTCATTTATGGACGGCCCCTTATGTGAGCTTGCAGGTATATACAGACGTTAAGTGACGTATGTATACACACATCAGTTCTGAACATTGTGTGACACATCATTTCCTCTTCTAATTTGTTTAGTAAGGCAGGGCGCAGGAATGGGCAGTAGGCCCTAATTGAAATTACGTAATGGAAATTTATAATTTGTTATTTTGGATTTCAATTACATTTCCCATGTATTCTGTAATTTGAAATTACATTTCACGTCCCAAAGTAATTGGTAATTCAATTAGGCTACATTTTTTTCAAGTACTTTGCCCATCCCTGGCAGGGCGTAGGCTACATAATTTTTTAAAGGACAACAGGACTTTTGAATTCTGATGACGAATGTATGTCATCGGACTTCTTTAAAATCAGTTTGAACACGCGGACATTGTAGCACAAAGACTAAAGTCGGCGTTTCTTCAGCGCCCTAGAAACTATAGTTGGCCTTATAATGTCTTAACATTTCTGGTGGATGTTGTTCATCAGTGTTTTACAAATTTCCCACCATCGGCTGGAGAAACGACGCTGCTTACTTTACAAGCGTAGGCCGATTTCTTATTAGCGACGTAAGTAGGTTGCTGTTATTACGAAACTTTTAAACATTCTCATATAGTTTATTTGGAAAACCAAAAAAATTTTTGTGGCCATGGCCCTCTGTTCTCCAGGGATCGACCTCTGTCTAGGCTACACTTTCCAGTTCGTCTGGAGAGATTGAGATGCTTCTAAAATCGTACAGCTGTAAGTGATTAGGCCTACAGTTTTTTAAATTGATCAATTGACACTATATTAAATTGCACGTGTAGAGGTTACTTAAAAATGAACTTACGATCTCCGCCTGGGTATCCGCCGCCGCTGGGGTATCCTCCAGGTGGAGGGTATCCGCCGCCGCCGCCGCCGGATGGATATCCACCCTGTGGAGGATAGCCTCCCTGTGGAGGATAGCCTCCCTGCGGAGGATAACCTCCTTGTGGAGGGTAACCTCCTTGTGGAGGGTAACCTCCCTGTGGTGGGTACTGTGACAAAACAGAACACAAAATTCACATGAAGCGGTTCATTAAAACTTCAGAGAATTTTCTAAGTAGGCTAAATCGTTAACATCTGTCTCGTTAATATTTATTCTGAGTAAGTGATCAAGGAGGGAGAAATGTCCTTGGGGAATTGTCCGGGGAGGACATGTCCGAGGTAATGTCCGAGGAAATGTCCGGGGAAATGTCCGGAGAAATGTCCGAGGTAATGTCCGGGGAAATGTCCGGGATAATGTCCGGGGTAATGTCCGGATGCCCTGTCGTCAAGACCAAAGAAGCATTTTCAATACTTAAACATCAGCCAGCGACAGTCAAATATAAAATCAGAATTAATCAAACATGATCTGATCTAATTTTTTTTATCTATAGCGCCGTTATTACATTGTATAGGTGTCATCTATCGTCGCTTCCAGTTCCAGTGAAACTACATGTAGGCCTAGCCTATAGTCGAAATCATGATCCGTTGGATAAAGTTCAGTCGAAATTCGATATGGGTCAGACAAAGTAGAAATCAGTTTGCGGTGGTTTAGCAAATTGAATTAAACAAGTCGTAAATTAAAACCTGTGTGACGTTACACAACCGGTTACAATTATTTATATAGCGCCACTTCTAGTGACGAATTAAGCGCCTACAGATGGTCCTAAGCAACTGTGCGTTAGGAACCTGTCGAACGTCCTTATACGCACGACCATGGTTGGTTTGGTTCACACCCTGCACTTGTGGTCGTGAACCCTGAATAATATGGTTGCACCTATGGCAGGCTAACTCTGAATGGAAATCTGTTAATAGGCGTTGCGTGTGTGTGCATAGAGTCTGCTCGTGCTACATTATCGAATTATCTGAGCATTGTTACATCACTGATTGTCTTGTTCGTAATGATCTTTGACACCAATAATTAGGCGACGCTATTATCAGGTAGGCCTACACTCTCGTAAAAGTGTGGAGATCTCCTACACAATTTTCTTCACACCACTCATCCACACCACTCCGCAATTATTCTACACAAATCTGTGGAGTTTTTGTCGGGAGATTAGTGTTCATCATAACTGCCCAGTATTGTGTTACAATATTGCGTTAGTAGGCCTACTTAGTTATCAAGTGCGCTATAGGCTATGTTAAATATCCGTATGACTATTAAAACCCCGCTTTACAAGTCTACCAATGTCTAGCCTATCGGTCACGGTGTCAAACCAGCCAAAGTGCAACCGGATCTGGAGCATCTGGTAAGGAAATAAATGAAGCCTATATGCAGCGGACTCTGGGCTTAACGACACATCGGGCAAAACAATTAAGTCCGCACTGACTATAGGTCACGGGACATTGTATACGACCCCTTCAACTACTCATGATAGACTATTTACCAGATGCAACTGCTACTACCACCATTGACATCATCACCATCACTATTCATGCTACTACTACAACTACTACTACTAATATTACCACTACTACAACTACTGCTACAACTACTGCTGTTATTGTTACAATGCAAATCAATTGCTCTTACGCCTTGTCCGTATGACATGATGAGCTTTGAGACGAATTAGGTCTGGATCTCTCGTTGAAAACAGCAACGCCTGAACAGAAAGAAAAACCACATAGGCCGATGAAACCACGAATTGTATATACCCTGAGCCATCTGATCCTCCCCCAATCAGTCATTCTTGACCTAAACTAAATCCGCCTTAGAAGCCCCTCCATCTGCCTCCTGATCTCTCCAGCAGCTGGACTTAGATCTCCCATTGATGTCTCTGGAAAATCCCTCTGAATCCAGCTCGTGAATAAGCTGGTACCCTGAACTTATAGCTTTTGAGTCGCACTCGAGAAATGTGGTGTTTACGATTACGATTACTGTTCTGCTTGAGACAGATGATGGTGGATGATTGGCAATGATGGCAGAGAAACCGCAAATTTGCGGAATTCAGTAGGATATTCAGATATGGCTTTAGAGAGTGTGGTATAATATTTCCCATGTACTGCCACTTTTGAGACCATATGTAGGACATAGGGTCCCGTGTTGTAGGAAACAATATTACCATAATTACCACATGGACTTCATCCTGTGGTTAAACTGTAGCAGCGACAAGACCCACTGTGGGTCGAGGAACGCTGTTCCTGCGAACCTACATACATGTAGCCCCCTACTGTTCCTTCCAGTTCAAGTCAAGTTACATTCTTTAATTACGTTACGGGACTTCGGCGCACCTGTTTAGTTCTCTTAGGACTTAGGCCATGCATGTAAAGCAGCCAAGCGTCCAAACTGTGGCCTAGCTGTGCAGGCTACAGATTCTAATTGGACAAAGGCTACACACAATGTAGCATTAATTAAGTTTCAATATTGATCTGAACCAGATCCTGCTTTCTGCATGTAACGTTTCAACTTGTATCTGAAGCAGGTCGAATGACGTATACATCACAATATTATCGTTTGTTCTCACTGATAAAGATTACCTTTAAGGCATGCGCATGCCTAAGTTGTGAAAGTGTTCCAGTTACGCTGTCCACCCTTTTAACTGCCTCTCCAACCTCCAACTCTACCATTCGCTATAGAGATTAATGCATCCGATGGATGACCAGGAGATGATGATGGTGATTAGTTCTCTGCCCGAAGGCAGGTCAACTGGCTTTTGTGCTACCCGGGGATGAGATGAGTGAGGTGGTTTCCCTTTGCCTTCCTCACAGACAATTATGGGTGAGCAACTTGTACAGGGTCGCTACGCATTGGCTTGAGGTAGATTCGAACCTGCGACCATCCGGTTACAAGGCACAGAACATTACTGCTACACCACCTCGCTGTTTAGTAGGCCCTATTAATCAATATAATATTATGTAAATAATGAAGTCAACTGATTAAAAATGTGAAACTGTGTCTCTTGTTGTGCAATATTTGCTCTGCGTTGAATTTAAAATTAGACTACTGATTTGATGCAAGCGTATCGGCACTGTTTTGAGAGTGGCGTATCCAGAAGTTTTGACTATCGAGTCTTATCGATGGTTACTAGGCGGGCCATATGGGATCACATGGGCCACATGGACCCATATTCACATAGGACCCATATTATTCTTACATATGCCGTTATTGTTGAGCAAGTGTCATAAATATGCTATACAGTACTCTTAAGAACTAATCATGCACACAGTATACATGTAAATGTTAATGTATTAAAGAAACAATATTATTGATCACTGCATGTATTTAATAGAATCTATATTGGTAGGCTAGAAGTATCGATTCTATCACACTTTACTCCTCGCTTGGTCGCATGCATTTATGCCTGTTAGGTTTTTAACAATCATAACACTCCAGAGAAACTCGATACGCCAATAGGACCTATAGCCTATCATAGGAACTATTAAATAGCAAAAGTTTTAGTCCATGATAGTTAGAGACAGAGTGAATTAGTCACATTAAATGACATAAGAAATATAATCACATTACCACTCAGCTACTTTGTACATCTTATCTTTTAAAACATGAGACCCTGTTCCAGACTAAAAGTCAGCCATCCATTACCGGTACATTACAAAATATCGGCCTATGCTGCAGTAGACACGCGTTCTAACCTGTTGAGTCCACGACGTTCGTGTCAGCAGCAAAACCTTTCGGCTCGTTTCGCTATATAGGGCCAATAGTCTTAGGCCAACTCCCACACTGACCTAATTAGGCTGACTAATACGGAGCTTCAGCCAATGGCTAGCTCCCACGCTGACCTAAACTGTCCCAATTAATCTGACCAATGCGCATATGTCAGAGAATACAGTTTTTGGCTGAATCACTTGTCGTACGTTAATTCATAGGCTGCTTGAAGTGCGCAGCGAGCAACGTCTGACTTGGAGTAAAAATAGGCATCACGCATCACAGTGTATCAGATTATCTTAAATGTCCTGTTAGACCTAGAGCGTATTATTTAGGCCTATAAATAGATATCTTCTCTCTCTGACTCTCTGTCACATGCACTCATGACATACATACATACATACATACATACATACATACATACATACATACATACATACATACATACATACATACATACATACATACATACATACATACATACATACATACATACATACATACATACATACATACATACGTATACATACATACATACATACATAGAGACAGACAGACAGACAGACAGACGGACGGACGGAAGGACGGAAGGACGAATGGACACATACGGATAGACATATTTAAACACACTGACAAGTAGGCACACAGACACACTGAGCGATATTTTTCTTCCAATTAGAAAATGAGTGATGAAAACTATAATTGGTGTGACATCTTTAAAAACAGGAAGGGAAGAGTCATGGAAAACCAAATCTGCATGGCAGGGAAAAGAAGCAGGAATTATAAAGGCTAAGAATAGATGGTCCGAAGAATAAGTGTTCCGTTACATCGGAATAAGCATTTATGCGGTGGCGCTAAATAAATCTCGCTTTCCGTAAATCCGTTTGTATATGCCTATAGGCCTACTGTAGATCGACAGGAACATCAAATACATTTAGTAGCCTATAATAGGTCGGATATAAGGTGGATTCATTCAGGTCAGCTGGGTCAGCTAGGGTAGGCCTAAGGCAAGGTGAGGCAGGGTAGGCCTACGTAAGGTAAGTTAGGTTGAGCAAGGTCATATCGATGAGGTAAGATTAGGTAAGGGCGCAGCAAGGTGAGGTTATCGAACATAGACCTACGCACCAGTTACTGTTTATAAAGTCCACCATTAAAAATTGATCTTGTTTCATGACGTACACAGGCTTAACATTCGGGGGTATACGAGGAGGTACCTCTCACTTTTTGGACTGGAGGTATATTGTACACCCTCCACTTTTCTTACCCATAAGGGACAATGCCCATTATATTCTCGGAGGAAGGCCTTCATATGAGTCCTCAAGACAAACCCCGAACGGGCTTCCTCTAGAGCTCCGTCTCCTACCTAGGAACTCTTCACCTGCATTTTATACCTCTCTGAAAACTTCTTTTCAGCCGTGGTTGGGCCTGGAGCGCCTCTGAGTAGATATCTTCAAGGGCGCCATATCAAGTTTCATTGATTGATTGATTGATTGATTGATTGAAACCAATTTTATGAGCATCATCGCCATCGTGATCACCATCATTGTAGTCATCATCATTGTTAATAGCATCATTTATTAACACGCAGTAGTAGTATTAGTAATATCAGGAATGACACTTAAACGGCGACGCTATAGGTCTAATTATAATTATTTAACAGACACGAGGAGAAACTGCGAAATTTGATAACGCCCACTTTCTAGACCAAAGTTACGCCACTGACTACCTACACGTTCTCTAGCTAAATCAGGTGGGCTAAGGCCAACAGGTCTCAGTGTCTGTTACAAAGCGTTTGATAAGGCAGAGGCCTATGTGCTGTAGGCCCACCAATCACACTTCGTATCTTGCATCAGCAGAGGCTAATGTTGTGTGACTTTCTCAGACATGGAGTCTATGAGTATCATTTGCTGGGTATCCGGACATTTCTCCCCGGACATTTCCCCCGGACATTAGTCCCCGACTCCCCGGAATCGCTAACAGAAGCGTTAGCGACTGACTTGGAGAGTTAGCGACTGACTTAGCGACTGACTTGACCAAGTCACTTGCTTTATCGACTGACTAAGTCGCTTAGGCTTATCGACTGACTTAACGACTTGATATCGACTTCTCGGGTACCTCTATCAGTTACCTAACAATAAAATGCATTTTACGGGTTACTGTAAAGTCACGTTTCGCTGCACGTCATGGTTTGTGGCCAAATAAAGCGGTGGTACATCTAAATGAATAGCAAATATTGGCCTACACACCAACCAAGTCAAAATTATCAAACCATTATCGCGTTACATTTAAATCAGATAAGAAACTAAAGCATGCAGCATTCAAGTCTGCCTATATTAGTACGCCTATTGTAGGTAGGCTACATGTAGGCCCTATGTCTCACCCAGACTTACCAGTAGCTCGCCAAAATGGACCCAAACACCGGATTTCTCTCGAAAGGGCAAATGGACGCCTATTTTCGCCTAATTTCACAAACATATTATCAATTTTCCGGAATCATCTTCAGTTGTACCGTGTTTAAAGACACTGAAACCAGCGTATTTTCAACGCAACGTTTGCTTCGAAAAGGCGCCATTTTCAATTAAAGAAGTGCGCCACGTGAGATAACGTGACAGAAAAATCTGACTGTTGATAGCATCGACGTATATTAGGCTTCGATGGTTGATAGTAAGTCTAAATATGGACTTCTTGGCAGTTAGTGTATATCTAGTAAAGTAAGTAGTACTAGGTGGGCAGTAAGGTAGTAAATAAATAACTGCTGATATAGTAAGTGGACAAAGTCGATAGCAGTCGATAGCTTAGCGACTGACTTCGACTTGAGGGCTTAGCGACTGGCGGCGGCGGCGGATGGCGGCGGCGCCGGGGACTACCGGACACCCCCCGAAGAGTAAGTAGGTAACTCTACTATTGTCCATGATAACTGTCATTAATCCAACTTCTATAATTATTGAAGCAAAGACCTTCTTTCGTCAATTCAACTTCTATTTAAGCAAAGAATTTCTTTCATAAATCCAGCTTCTATTTAAGCATATAATTTCTTTCATCAATCAAACTTCTATTTAAGCATAGAATTTGTTTCATCAATCCAGCTTCTATTTCAGGAAAAGGATTTCTTTCATCAGTCCAACTTCTATTAAAGTAAATAATTATTTTAATCAGTCAAACTTCGGGGGGAAATATCCGGGGGAATGTCCGGGGGAGGAAATGTCCGGGAGAAATATCCGGGGGAATGTCCGGTGGGAAATGTCCGGATACCGCGGTGTGCAGCAGTGAGACGACTTGCAATCGCCTTGATCTTGGCAACCACAACAGATTGCTGTCCTCTTTTTAGAGGTGAACTCGAAGTTGAGGACGGAGCTCTAGAAAATGCTTCTTAATCGCAATCCTAAACTCCAAATTTCCACTTGAATGCTGATTAAGCGCAGGGCACAAGTTTGTTCACGAGCGCTGAATATTCACAAGACAGTGCTTGAATGGTTTAGACTTCAGAGGACTTTGAGTCTGCAATTCATCGCGCGTGAATAAGCTGAAGCTTGGCGCTTTGCTTTCAAGTATCACTTGAGCTTTTGAGTGTACAATAACAATTATACGACATTCTAAAGCTTAACGTAGCCTGCAGTTATGATTTCAGAAGGGCATATAATTGGACGCACGTCCTTATAACTGCGAAATGATTTCTAAAATTTTCTTCCTATCTGCTCTGCTCAGTACGTCTTTCATGATCCATTTTTACTTCATCCCTCCTAACTTCAAAACCTGGATTCACCTCTTTCTTGCGATCATTTAGCTACTTTATCTAAACGTAAATGCACACGTTTTTATATAGCGACCGCAGTGTTGTTCAGTAATTGAAATACATGTAAATGAATTATGTAATTGAATTACAATAAACTGCTCTGCATTATGTTTGCATGGCAACATAATTGTCAACAATATTCTTTCCTTACAACCCTCAAACAATCTTACAGCACACTTTGACAGACCTCAAGGGCAAGGGTTCACCTTCATTATATTTCTTATCAGACTATCCATGCAGTCATGCATTCATTCTTAGCTACATGTAGCTTACTGCGGCTGTCTATACAGAAAACAGAGCTTCCATCTTCAGCTCCAGTTGAGCGTCTCTTTAGCACTGCTGGACGAATTGACTCACTCACCCAGGCGCAATCAACTAACAGACTATCATTTTGAAAAACTTCTACTAAAAATCAAATAAACTCTAACTTGTTTTAATGGATCACAATTGCAAATCGTGGTTTGGATACCTGACAAACTTATAACACAATTGAATGTATATATATATGGCCTATTATTACAATTTACAGGCCATTGGTCCATTGGATGTTTCAGTTTAAAAATAGAGTAAATTAAAAATTATCGAAAAAATTCTAAATCATTTGCTAATTTTAACAGAATAATTTAAAAGTAATTGGTAATTGAATTACAATCAAAATGTAATTGCAATTCAATTACTTTCACAATCAAGTAATTGTAATTTAATTACATTGACAAGCATGTAATTGCAATTATAATTGAATTACATTTAGAATGTAATTGATACAACACTGAGCGAACGTATAATTATTATGGTCTCGACCCTGCTCATTTCCAATTAATTGATCGGATGAGTTGCTTCACTACTGCTGCCCATTTGAATGGGCACCACGCCATCTATTAGGTCCCCATGTACGGACCGTGCTAGCCCGAGATCTAACTCTCTGAAATTCTGAATTAAGTCACCATCGGGAGGTGACTGCGATCCGCACGCACTCTCACACAGACGCGCATGGGACATACGCTCTAACCAATGTAGCTATCTCGGCCAGCGCGTGTGAATCGTGTAGCCTAGGTTAGGCCTACTCAAATATTTAGGCCTAATTCTTAAATCAACAGCACAGGCCAATAAATATTTGATTCGTTAGCATTATTAGCCTATATGTAGCCTGCCCACAAATTTACACAAATATGCCTATGTCATTGAAAGACGTTTATTGGACAAACGGATAATATAGGTCATGGAGTGGTCATATGATATGGTATCATGCACTTACTCACCATCTTTGTCTCTCTGTCTGTGTATCTCTCTTTCTGGCTCTGTGTCTGTCTGTCGCTAACACTTTATGACGCACGGACTATAATAATTATACTGTTTCATCCTGAAGCAGCAATTTACTGGTTGGGACCACGTCATGTATTTCAATTGAGTTATAAAACTCCCACCATTAGATTTGATTACATAGCGACTGCATGCAACTTGACTTGTCAACAACAAATTTGCAGCCGGTCTGCCTATCTGTCTGCCTACCTGCTTGCCTGCCTGCCTGCTTGTCTGTCTGTCTGTGTGTCTGTCTCAGTCTTTTCTTTCTTACATAATCTGACCCAGTAGCGTAGCCAGGAAACAATTTCGGGGGGTTCCATTGAACATTGTCGAAAAAGTTATTTTTTTATTTAGCATACAAAAGCATATAAAAAATTCGGAAATTTATTTTGGGGGTTGAACCCGTAAGCCCCCAATTGCGTCCATGATCTGACCTGATCTAATGCAATCGAGTGCTGCTGTCATAATTGACGAGGGATCAACCAATGGATGATTTGCTGCTAAGAAAATCCGCAAAAACATCATCGATAGGACAGAACCAGCCAAGACCGGTTCGACTCTTCGGAGGGAGCCGTAAGATGGACGATAAGTGAACCGATATAGATCGAACTATTTGCCATTTAAGCATCACGGAACGATTCAACAGAGGGAACAGAAACAGATGGAGATCTTTAGTCTTGGTGGCCATCGTCCAAAACTGACCTGTGGCTCATATAGACCTAGGCCTATCGCCTAGCTGCCGTTATGGCTTGCGACACATTCAGTGAACGACTGCAATATTTGTGAATCTGGAGCAGAGGTTCCCAAACTGGGGTGCACGCAGCCCCAGAGGGTACGACATGTCATTTCAGAGAGTGCGACAAAGAGGCAAAGTATGAATTTTAAGAATGCATTGTTCGAATACATTATAAGAACTTACATTTTTCAGCTGCAATTGTCTAAGTATGGGTAAGACCGTAAGATTAGAAGTTAATTGACATGTAACATCGCAATTAGCCCGTAAGGCTAGCCTAAGGCTTGTAAGCACAAGTTTCATTAGCAACAATTTCGTGTATACGTCTTCAAATGTGATAATACCTTGTATGGGGTGCGAACGTTGGTCAAACATCTACCATGGGTGCGGGCATAGAAAATTGGGAACCTCTGAGCTATGGGGTAGGCTACATGAAAACGAAATTTACTTTGACTGGCCAGCGTGAATTAGGCCTAAGTCTTATACTTTGTAAAATATTAGACACGTTTGAGATTGGGTTCTTTGTTCAATCAAAAGCAAGTCAAGCAGTGAGTGCCGTGTGAGAGTTATGTCATTGATGTGTCGGTCAATTAAACTAGGAGTGTTAGTTGTGGCATTGGCCCTAATGAGACAATTGTAGTTGTCTCATTTGTAGTTAATTGTTCAGTTTAGTCTTGTGATGCCGCTTAGAAGTTACAGTGATATGAATTGACTATGAAACCTAATTAAGGCGCTAAATATGTAGCCACACCAAGGAATTGATATAGGCCTGCTACTCAGAGAAAATCTCGTATGTGAAAGTGAACAGATAGCCTAGGCCTACACATAAAACATTATCCAACACAAAAACGCTCATTTGTCTATGTCTCGATCTGTGTCTCTCTCTGTCTCATCTCCCCTCTCTGTGTGTCTCTGTCTGTATGTGTGTCTCTGTGTGTGTGTCTCTGTCTGTCTGTCTCTGTCTGTTTGTAATTTCCTCTCTCTTTATGTGTGTCTGTCTCTGTGTTTCTGTCTGTCTCTGTCTCTTTTTCTCTACCCATTCTCTCATCTATCTGCCTGTTTTCTTCACCTCACACTCACGAGACTGTCAATCTCTCCCTCGTAGTTGTATTTCTGTCTGTCTGTCTGTCTGTCTGTCTGTATGGCCGATACACACTGTTATTCTTGAACTCTCTTGCATTAATTAGCATTCGTCGGCAGAATGTCAAACGTCTCTTCCTTTGGCAAAGTTCTTCTAAGCTCTCGAGTTTCAACCACTCGAGTGACATGCAAATGACCAGCATCAGCTGACTTGTCACGACATGTTGGCTCTATCTGGAAAGAGTGAAAGAGGAGAGGGAGATAGCTAGAGGGAGAAAGAGGGAGACAAATGCACACAGGGAGAGACAGACAGACAGACAGACAGACAGACAGATCGAGTAGACTATACTAATGCGAATCAGCCTTATTGTTAGTTTTCGGTGAGTAGGCAGTAGCTATAAAATGGCAGTGTTTTATTGGGTTCAATAACAGTGTGCACAAGAAGCTGATCGAGTGATCATCAGAAGACAGACAGATAGACAGACTGGCAGGCAGACAGACAGATAGACACACATACATACGAAGAGACGAGTGAATCTCAAACCAGCAAAGGCTTATTCGGCACTTAGGTAGTTTAGTGGGCACTCGATCGGCAGCATTCTTGTCTATTATACAACATAGGCTACGGACTGACGGACGCACACGAAGGCAGGCACACGCATACACAAGCAGCGAGAAAGAGACAGACAGAGACAGGCAGACAGGCAGAAAGAGAGACAGAGACAGATAGGCCTACATTAATGTGTAAATGGATGTGCTCGATCGTCATATTAAAACACCTGAGACTTAAAAATGAGCCGACACACCACCCACCACCACCAACTAGACCTACCCCACCATCACCTCCACCCACCACGTATGCCACCATCTATATGACCGTTCTGATCTGAAGCACCACCACTTCTGAATGAACCACTTTCTTTCTCTCCGTTACGACCACCGCCACCACCCACACCTAGTCCACGGAGTCAGTCGCTATGAAATTACCGACTGACTTCACGAGTTAGCGACTGACTTAACAGCTTAGTCGATTAAGTCACTTAATTTGCTTATCAACTGACGGAGTCGCTTAGACTTGTCGACAGGCCTACTGACTTGCCATCAACTTCTTTGGTAATCTAGTTTGTCTAATAGCAACCTAATAATGTAATGCATTTTACCATCTACTATACTGACAAACCAATGACTGTGGAATGTTAAAAAGAGGACAGACGCGCACGAGTGTTTATAAATAAGCTTAAAAGAATAAAACACACGACCTGGCCTAAGTCCGAGTCTGCGCTGCAGTGCACGTTCAGCCTGAAATCCATTCTTCGTCAAAAATCGAAAATCAGAGACCGTAATTAAAACAGTAGGGGCCTAAGCAAAGTTCAAGTGAACGAAGTCGCTATAGCGAGGGGGGCCGATAGCGCATTGGATAACACGCTGGCATGGAGAGCGAGAGGTACCGAGTTCGAGCCCCGTAGGGCGGATATGCTTTGCAGGCTGCTATTAGCGCCGTTGTATTGCAGGCTGTCTGTTTGAAATAACTTTGTACAAAATTTAGGTGTGGATGTCTGCACTGGTCATAGCCTAGTCCCCCTTGTCTGCATTTGGATGACCTCTGACAGAACATAGCAGTTAAGATTTAAATTGCATAACATGTGAATGTACAGCGCAGTGCGTTTGTCAGGCGCTTAATAAAGAAAAGATTATTATTATTATTATTATTATTATTATTATTATTATTATTATTATTATTATTATTATTATTATTATTAGCAGTCGGTAGCTTAGCGACTGGTATCGACGTGAGGGCTTACTGGCGGCGACGGCTCCGAGGACTACCCGGTGTACCCACACCAATCGCGCCTTATTTTTCACCATCAAACGTACCACAACAACCACCTTGTTTAAAAACTCTAGAACAGTGCTGTCCAACCTTTTTGACCCCGCGGGCCACTGAAGAAGTTATTCTTGAAGCCGAGGGCCGCACCATTAAACTCAAAAGCAATGACTAAAATTTATTGAAAATATTAATTGTATTAAAATTAATTGTGCAATAATAATAATAATGAATAGTGTATGTATGGAATGTGTATCATGCTTTACAATAGTTCAGTAAAAAAATAAATGCTCAAGCACGAATAGCTATGCAATTAGACCAGTGACTTTGTCTTTTACTTCATTTTTACAGAAATTGCAAATATTTAGGGAGCTGGGGCGGGCCACTTAGAATCAGCCCGCGGGCCGCATGCGGCCCGCGGGCCGCGGGTTGGACAGCACTGCTCTAGAAAATGTCGCCAAAGAGATAGACCATGTTTCGACCGAGTTTCCTAATAATCATGTTTCATGCTACAGTAATCGGAAACTCCAAATTTATAATGCACTACTCTGAAGTTAAGCACAGGGTACCAGCTTATTCACGAGCGCTGCGCTGTGTCATAGGGATTGGCCAGAGATGCCCAGTGAATACCATTGCCAGAGCAGCTGCAAAAGCGGGTTTCGTTGAGGTCTAGAAAGCTTCGAAGAGCATAGGCATATATTTAATGAATTGGTATAATAATTGATATAAATAAGTCAGTGACAGGCTGAGTGACTGTCACGCAGTGGAAGAGCTGCAGCTACAACAAACAATGATAGCTTTAACTCCAGCAAACACGACCCACTTCATTTTCCAATGTGAACGGCTGAGTCTTTGATACGACAAACCCAAAATCAAACAACGATTCACGTAGCCGTTTATTCTGCGGTCCACTAGTCATGATCCTAGCAATTGAACAAAAATGGTAAAAGTAATATGTCACATGCAGTGCATGACAGGGCAGCGTAGGCTAATGAATCAGAATTTGGTATTGATATCACAGAATCATTTACAATGCAGGCATAAGTGCAGAATAATTGTCAAATAGAAATCCATGTCATTAGCCTACGTTGCCCAGTCATGCTATGCTTGTTACATTATCTTACAGGACACTATTATATCTAACGTCTGTGACTGGAATCGATGGATGTCTTCATTAAGTTCAGTTTCAAACCTAGGCTACCAGGTCACTATTAGGGAAGAATTTAGAATGTTGATAATTTAATATTATAAACTAACATTAAAAGTAGAGTATTGCCTGGGACAAACAACCGAAACTACTGGGACAAATCCTAAAACTACTGGAACATTTTGTCCCAGTGGTTGTACAGTTCAAATACGCATTGCATCCTTCCGATGTACGGTAGAGTCTGAGCCATACGGACCGTGTACGTCGCCTGTAGCCGAGTGTTTTCGTCTCGGTGGAGGGCGACTGACGCTGGCTATTGGAATGACCTCGACCGTTAGTCACTGCCACTCACTGGTGGCTCTTCAATCGACCGACCGACACACGACGAATGCCTTTACTCCGTACTCCTTATGTCTCGACGAATAGCCGGACGTGCGTCATCTTCTACGGTCTACCAGAGAGGGACTGTTCGTCAGCAGCGCCATCGTGTGTGCGAACGCTGTCACCTGCCGTCACTCTAACCCATCGACGCAACTTGGTCCAGAGACTCTGAACATCCATGCCATATTCAGCTGTCGACTAGAATCCGTTGGCTGGTTCTCCGCGTGTGCGTGGGCCCGCCGCTGGTTACTTTTTACTGTGCATTGTTTTGCTAACTGATGTAGAACATTCGTTCACAAGTAATAAGCTTAAATGACATTTAACATCAAAGATTAGCACAGAGAGTGCCTATGAGTAGATAGATACATTGAAGGGGTGCACTTTCTGAATACCCTATATACACCTACTTATATGCTTGTTGTAGGCCTATATATATATAGGCTTACTTTTACAATAAGTGCAATAGTTTCCAGTTCTCTCAAAACATTTATTAGTAACATTACATCACTAGTAAACATTACCAAAGATTACGAAAACTACGGACAACGCTCTAAAAACATGGCTTTGAAAAGGTTCTGCTGCTTCCAGAATATCAAGGTCAAGACAGTGTAAACAAAATCGTCCGTCAGTGTCACGTCTCATTAATTTAGGTGCAACAATATTCCCAAAGAAACTCTTAACAGCTCGAGACAAATTCTCGACTCACCTTAAAAGGAATCTCTTTACAATAATTATTATATGTTTTCATTCGCGAATTGCGCTGTAATATAGCGCGATTTATTATTATTATTTCCATATTATTATATTATCATATCCATGCACTTATATTATAAGTGCCTCGATACGTAAATAAATTGCCATCAGTGACCTCCACTTACAAAAACCAGCGTATGTCTCAACAGGCAATATTGGTAGAGCAATATAAATCTCAACTGCAGTCAAATACAGTTACTGTAGGGTCAGTAAAACATATTATGGCGACACTCAAGTCAAACTACAATAATTCAACAAACCATTTACCAAGCGCCTTTCAGTCACCTCCAAAAGCACTGCAAAACGTCATCAGATAGCTGATGAGTTTTTCTTGAAGTGGCAATATGTAAATGTCAGATTACAATTACAATACAATTACAAACAACATTCCCTTTTGGCACAGTGGAAATTCCAATTTTAACCTAATGACTTCTATACTGCCGTTATCAAAACTCACAAGGCATCAGTCAAAGGTTGCTTCACGTGAAGTCGCAGTAACAAAATAATACGTCAGAGAAGTCTGGCTGAAGTCCAGTATCATAGTATGTCAAGTGTGAGTCAAGTGGTTAAACCCAAGTCCTAATAATAATAATAATAATAATAATAATAATAATAATAATAATAATAATAATAAGACAACTTGTATAGCTCCATAGCACAGCCGAGGCTGAGGGAAAAGGCGTTGTACACGAGTTTTCCCTTCAGTAAATCATCATCTTGTTAGAGTGTGACATAAAAAAGCAAAAAAAACACATGCACAAAACAGAAAACATCAGTCGAGCAATGGCCAACATTTGAGGTTCACGATGACCAATTGGACCGAGTGTTCATCTTGTACTGCGAAGAGTATGGTTACTTGTGTATGGACTTTGAGCAAGTCTTTAACTCACACTTGCTCAATGCCATCATTGATGCTTGGTCATTAGACAGTGGCACTGAATAAACGCATAATAAAAAAATGCAAATAAATTTATCATTTCCTTGGAGCAGTCAGTAAAATGTGCCACTCCTTGTTCATCAAATCTTTCAAGTGCTGGTGCAGAATCAGGCAAACAGGATTCAGTAGTTAGTGCAAGGAGAATAGTGGACAGGTAAAATGCTACGACTCAGTGCAAGCAGATAAGTGAGTAGAGTAAGTGCTACGAACTTGCCTTTGCAACGTTCTGAAAAAAGTGCTTTGAAAATTAGCAGATACATATAAACAATGATGCAGGAGCTCCATGACATATATATATATATATATATATATATATATATATATATATATATATATATATATATATATATATATATATATATATATATAAATTTACCAACATTATTACGTAGGGCATTGCAAATACTTCAAGTGCAAAAAATACATGTAGTAAAAGTAAATTAGTAACATAATCGTGAGTTTAATTAATTGATTGGTTTACTCATTCTGCCACTAACTGCAAAATGTTCGCTGACTGATTAGTCAGTCAAGTCAGTTCAGTAGATCAGTCAATCACTTAAGAGGCCTAACCGATCAGTCAATCAGTGAGTAAGTGAAGACAAGTCCCTCAGTCAGCCAGTCAGTGAATACACTTGTTCACGGCTTCCTTAGCAACATTTCAGCATAATTATCATTGTGGAAATAAATCACTTCACGTACTTTAGCCCTATACATCTTCCCTCCTAATACAGCAATCTTAGTTTCACACACATGGGTTATCTTACCTACTGGTAGTACTTCAGCTTTCAAAACAACGTCTAGGTCTAACTCACCCAGCCATTTTGGTGTCAACCAAAGCATACAAACCTGATTTATGGGTAGTCGCCTCAAATATACACAATTCAGTAGAACATTATCTCAGAGAAACCCTAAATCCTTGAAACTGTAAGCTGAATACGGCATATATATGACCGCAGATGAAATGCATAAATGTGCAACAAAAAGTCGAAATGTGTTGTCTTACAAAAACTTCTATGCCTAAGAATCTCATTTCATAAATAATGGTAGTCTGTTTGTAGACAGCTGATGGTAGTCTAGTAGCTATGGGTCTGAACTACACGTCTTCATTGCTAGATTCACTTTCCTGCCAGAACATGAGGCAATACATGATTTTCACATCTGGTCCTCACAGCGAGTACATTGAAATTATGCTTCACAACTGAGGAGACTAAAAGAGAGAGAGAGAATTGGCCATCTGTCGTCACAAAAGGAAATGGAGTCGTTAGCAGTCAACACCCATGACAAAACATCTCAAGGTTGATGAGTCTAGGACCGAGTTTTTTCTCCAGTGAGTTGTTGATAAAGGACAGTTGTGGAAAAATTCTGCACATCTGAAATACAGTACTACACTTCCAAGCTTAAAACTACCTTCCAGAGAAATTACACTCCTGAAATGTTACCATTATGCAAAATGTTACACTTCCAACACAATGTAACACTTTCTAAAGGCAATACTTCCAGCAACTTAGTCAAGAAAAGCTACACACTGACACTTGCATTGAAATGGCACAAACTGAACAGCAAAGTACGTAACACAGAAGATATAATTTGTATAAAACAGTCAAATCTTGTGCTTTCTGTTTGCAAGTTCCATATTGGGTATTGTATATATGTATGCATGTATCTGAATATTTATATAGTGCATTTTAAGAAGCTCACAAAGGCGCTGTAAAAAGGCTTATTGAACAGATCTAATATGGTGCATCCTAAGAGGTGTATTGGTTACTCCGTACTTCTTGCACAAAGCATATAAATCCAATGTGCAAATGTGTTGTAAATGTACTACTAAGGCAACAGTGTAAGTTGCTGGTCAACCTGCACATTTAAACATGTTAGCTGATCAACAGTGCAAACTAAGGCAACTTGCAAACTGCAGCAACATTTAAAACATGTCCCTAAGTTGGTCCTTGCTTTCCAATCGCTGCCTTCCATACAAACTGTCAAGTCACAAACTATTAAAAAACTGTGGATTGGAGTTTCACTAAACTGCCTGAATTTGTAACTTTAAAATCAAAATACTAAAACAATATAAAATTGTAATAAACAACAAAATGGAGGTACTTGTCAATTTCTCATAAAATGAGTTTAACTCTTAACTGCCTGAATTTGTAACTTAAAAATCAAAATACCAAACCAATATAAAATTGTGATTAAAATTTCTCATAAACTGTAAAAATATACCAATTCACAAAGACAGCAAATCACAGAAGGGTCTTCATTTATTTTTGAAAAATACATTGATTAACAAATATATTTTGATCCACAGTTATACAAATTCGCAAATATAATGATTTACAAATATATATGTACAAATATACCAAATTCAGAAATCGAGAACATGTTGACTTGCAAAATATAAAAATTTGGAATTCCCAAACTTTGTGATTCAAAACTACACAAAGAGAAACATTTGTCCAACTATACAGTGACAAAATATGCATGCAAATTGTAACCAATTTCGTTGTCCTACATAACCGGTATTCAGTGGACTACATACAAGAAACAACAGCACACAAAAGTTACACAAGTGAGCTGGCTAAAGGGCTAGATAGGCACATGAAACATCAAAATTCTTATCTCAAGCTCAGGATTTGAATCCAAAAACAAAGTCACAATTGGTCCACAGCCGTAACTGTTCTGAAAACATGGAAAATGATCTGTACTGCTGGCTATAGCAAATGCCTCAACTCTTACCACTGTTCTGCTGGCAGTAACTTCTACAACATTCCTTATTTAACCAACAACAAAACTGCAGAGATCAGCAGAAATGTTGAAACAGGCATTGTATTTCCTGGAACTGCGCCAAAGAAACAGTTTCACTGTCAACAAATCAAGACGTCTTTTCATGACTAGCGCTATACACTGTCAGATGTCTTCTGGACCATTCTACTTACAGAGTATGAACATGTTCTCCTCAAAGACTCATGAACATTTACCAACAGTTCACATCCTGGGTACTCAAGCAAGTGCCCAATCTCCTGGACTTAGACACATTTTGCTTCTTTTTACATGTAAGTTTCTTCAACCAATTCGTCAGATGTGCGTCGATCTCCAGATTTGTTCTGTGTCCTGCAAACACAAAATAAAAATCAAGTAATAAATCAGTAACTATTTATATTAAACAGAATAATAATCTTTTCTAATTCTTATCAACATATTACACCAAACTATTCTCAATTCACAAGCTGCCAATCAACCAAAAGAATCCAGTTTAAACTGTCTTACAGTTCACGAGGTCAACTGTAAGACTAAATAAAATACAGCCCGTAAAAACAAAGTTTTTTACTATATCCATCTAGTATCCTATAATGCGTCTTACGAAGCAGTTACCTCTACAAATATATAGTCCGCGTTCATTTTACGTCATAGCGTGCGTTTAATCAGGCAGCACGGCCGTTTTTGTTGCGACCAATGACAACGCTGCGTATCGGAAAAGGGGATTCCCCGATTCGAAAAGTTGAGTCCCCGATTCTATAAGCTAGCCTTTTTTGGGGAGCTGAAATTTTTATAGAATGAAGTGTCTGCGAGGTCGAGTCTATCTGCCAAGTTTCACGACGATTGAATGATTGTAAGTGATCGAATTAGTCGTCGCAAGATTTGACTTTTTAGCCTGTGGCTCAAACATTCAAGCAAGCAAGCAAGCAAGATTTCCGCAAGTTAAACTAGATGGATAAAAAGAGCTGGCGAGGTTGAGTGACAGCTGATCGAGAAAACATAATCAAAGTAACCAAAATCACAAAGAAGCTGTTGTCCAAGAGACTTAACCGACAAAGAAGTTCTTGATGCACATGGATTCAATCCAAAGAAGAGGCAAAGAAGACCAGAGCAGTACTCCTTTGTGCTAGATAAGTTACTCAAGGGAGGCAGCCATGGATAAGAAATGCTACCAACTCCCATTATCTCATAATCGCACTATCCCTCTGGCAGATAGCACGATGCGGAACACTTTCATCATTAGGATGATATATGGGATTTAGGATTATATTATAATTTTATAACATTTGACTGTCTTGATCAGCTCAATAGACATAAATTTTATTACCATGTTTGTACACCAAAATGCAGATAGCAATTGGTCAATTAAATAATATTCTTTTCTTATTATTCTTAGCCTTTGCATAGAATAGTGGGTGGCCAGTTCTCTCTACTGCTGTCTTATCTTCCAACCAACATCACACAGTCGATGCTCTCATTTGTATAGCCACGTTTACTATGGGGTGGGAGCGGCACAGAAATCTATAAACATCTCTCTATGCACGCCAGGAACTGAACCTTGACCTCTAGGGTGGCAGACCAGCATGGTAACCACTAGACTATTGTGCTTTCCATCCTAAAAGTAAAAGTGAAAGCTAAACACAGAAGCACTCTGTCACCGCACAATCAGTGTCCGTGTGTTTGCGCAACTGGATGAGACATGCAAGCGGTTGTTGAAACGTACTCACTGAACTTGAGGCTGAATTGGAAGGACAGAAAGAGACGCAAAGGCGGACACAGTTTCCACTTCTTCCTGCTCCTTCATTTCTGCTTCGGATAGTGACCATCCGATCGTGGAACTCAGTCGCGTCAAACACTTCCAGAACGCAGCTGAGGAAGTAAAGAACAGCATTCATATGCAGCTCATCGTTAAAGTGTTGAGTGCCCCTGTCTAACAACTACGCATCAGTCCATGGCATTGAGCAATTGTGCAAGAAGGACTTGCTCAAGGTCCCTACACAGTAAACATCTCAAAATCATACACTCTGCATTACAGAGTCTCTAACTAAAGAGTTCACGACATGACTTGGAGAGTTAGCAACTAACTTAGCGATTCAGCCGAACAAGTCACATTGTTATCGACTGACTAAGTCACTTAGCTTCTTAAAATGCACTATATAAATATTCAGATACATGCATACATATATATCCACTTATCCACTGACTTACTGACTTGATATTGACTCCTCGGCTAATCAGGGAAGTTTATCAGTTACCTAACAACATTATGCATTTTACCACAACTGGCTACAGTGTCCTACATTCATCAACAGCATCATCCATGTTCAGATGTTGGTGATGGTGGCAGTTGCTGCTGGTAGTGATGATGAATGTTCAAACATAAAAAAGAAATTATTGACTGCAACAATGTCATTGAATGGTGGCATACCCTGATACTGGATTGTCGTTTGCAAGGTTTCTATGGCTGCGGAACACGGTCTTCGATGTCTCTCCTGCTGACACACGGAAGGCACCTTCAACCAAATCAATCACCAACCAGTTTACATAATATGCATCACGCAAAGGTATTATTATGCTAATCTAATCTGAAAAATTCTCTCGCATCACTGTAACAATGTTATGGCAGGAATCAGAACTTTACAATCAGTTACATTGAACATTTATTCTTATTCTGCCTAAAACTGGTAAAGATCAAGTAAAGAATATGTAACTCATCAGTTATGCAACTTTTCCAGTACTGTAAACTTTACAATATTACCATTAGATAAGCATGTTTTCTGGCAGAATAACAAAAGAAGCTGCCCCGTGGGGAGCCAGACTTGTTGAGCACTTACCTCATCTTGCAGAAGCGCTCGAAGGCAAAGTTCAGCCGACTGACTGGTTGACTGGGGTTCATAGCCACCCTCGAGAGCAAGAACCAGTCTACCACCAGCCAATGACATCAACTGTTTCGTCATCTGGCCAAAACCTACGCAATCACAGAAAGAACTTCAGAAGCTCAGAAAAAATCAAAACAAAAACTTTTATAATGTTAACTACGTTAAGTTAACAGTTTCATTTAGATAAACTATCCATGTCACAAATTTTTCGAATAATTACATAAGTCGAGGAGGAAGTAAGTTCTAGGTTTGTCTGCTAGGAAACTTTTAGGGGAAACTTGATCCTCGCTAATTAGATCATCCCAAGAAAGCATGAATATATACCGGTAGTTCATAGGCATTGCTCTTGTGAGCTGGTCATACGAAGCAGATAAATTCGGAGATTTCATCATTGGTACAACTAAATTCAGTTCAGTTTGTCACCAGAGTGAAAATTAGGAGATAAATTATTAAATGGCATTGCAAAGCAAAATCTGTCCACTCTGCTGGTTCTGTGATGTCGTTTAGATCTGGGCTGACATACAACCTTTTCATATTGTATTGTATTGTATTGTATTTGAACACTTGTTATAGCGCCCCCTACCAGATTTCCCATTCAGAGGCGCTCCCGACTACTGCGCGAACGCTGAATCGGAGTTTCACGCTGAAGCGCATGAGCAATTGTGAGTGAAGGACTTGCCCAGGGTCCCTACGCGGCGACTTTGAGGTGGATTCGAACCCGCAACCCTCCAGTTACCCGCTGCTCATCTTCCAGTCTCAGATGTCACATTGATCTCATTCAGCTGTGTCCAGTGGATTGTGCTATGGGATATAATTTTGCTTAGATGCAACAATTAACTAACTTCCTTTCTCCTTTTCGATCCCAAATACCGGAATTCGAATTTGACGCCTGTGGATCAGGATAATAGAAATTTCCAGACTAGATTAGTAATTTACAATTAAATGACAGTACTTACAATAGATTTGGTAAATAGCCGACATTTACTTACACTCTGGACTTAGCTGGTATCCACCAAGTGGAGCTGGATGACCAACGGCCGCATCAAAGCCGGCAGAAACAAGAATGATTTCTGGTTGGAATTCTCTTGCGATAGGAATCACTACGGTTCTTAACGTACAAAATATAAAATCGAATCTGAATCAACCATCATAGTCATCAGAATACGCAACAGCATCACTCTCATTGTCTTTGTAATCATCCTTGACATCATCACCATTACATTATAATCAAAACATTGTCACTAATAATACTGCCACACAATCACCAATATCATCCTCACCACCACCACCATCAGCACCACGATCAGCACCACCATTACCACCACCACCACTTTCATCACCATCAACACAGCTATTGCCATTAGTGTGTAACTGGTGAATATATGTAAACTGAACATTTTTACATGGCCTTTAACTCTTTAATGACGAGAGTGTACTAAAAGTGACTGGGAAACCAATGCAGCTCATCATTAAAGTACCTCTCAAGGTCCTCTCCCTTGCAACCCAATCTTCACATAATATGGTCACTGCACTTGATTTATACCTCAGTTTGTCAGAGGTTGTGATGATGATGAGTTCTCTGCCCTAAGGCAGGTCCATTGGCTTTTATGCCACCCGGGGATGAGATGAGTGAGGTGGTTTTCCGTTGCCTTCCTAACAGACAGTTGTGGATGAGGAACTTATCCAGGGTCCCTACACAGTGGCTTGAGGTAGATTCGAAATTGTGACCCTCCGGTTACAAGGCACAGAACATACCGCTACACCACCGTGTCCCGGGGTTGTAAATCAACAGAAATCTCAAAAACATTTCCGTACTTGTGGGTACTACTCACCTAAATGCTGCCATATACTCTGCATCTCCCATGGGTGGATTAAGAGCTCCACCCCAGGCGATGTTCACATTGAAACCAAGCCCACGTTCAATTCCAAACTCCTCCGGCGCTCCAGTTCCAGGAAAGAAGTGGCCACTGTCATGGCGATGGAGCGATATGTAGAGAACGCGGGGGTCAGTGTAAAACAGCTGCTGAGTAGAATTTCCGTGGTGGACGTCCCAATCGACGATTAGGATTCGGGTAAGATGGAGTCGAGAGAGTAAGAGCTTAGCTGCTATGGCCACTGAGTTGAAGTAGCAGAATCCCCTTTGAAAAACAGAAAACACAAATGATAACCATTTAAAGCAGAAGTTACATGACACAAACATTCTTCCATTTATCAACATATGTATGTACGGCTTGTACGCATGTATCTGTATTTATGTATGTGTGCATGTATGTATCCGAACAGTGCTTTTTTCTAGCAAAAAAGGTTCAGGAACTCACCAAATTCAGAACAATTATAGGGGCATATTTTATGCTAATATTTCTATTTGATTATTGATATATATATATATATATATATATATATATATATATATATATATATATATATATATATATATATATATATATATCAATAAATACTGAAAGCACTTAAATTAAATAAAAGAATCTGAATAATTTAAAATAATTTTTGATTAATATTTAAATTAACTAAATTATTTTTTAATAGCTGAAAAAAGGTCCCAGAACACCGCTCCGGACCGCTCCGGCTGAAAAAAAGCACTGTATCTGAACATTTACTTGGGTATGTATCACTTTTAAAGTGCCTATCAAAAGCACAATGTACACGTGCGTCGATGACCACTGGCAATGGAGTCAGAAGACTTTTTTACATGATTTTAATTCCTCACTTTCTACAAATCTTTTGATACTCTCAGTATTTAAGAATTAGATGAAACTCTGGCATATCTGCTTACATGGCCTGGGTGTCTTCAGCGTGATGACCAGGTGGACGAACAACAGCAAAACCGTTGCGAACTTCCTGCCGTGCAACACTGAAGGCAAGTTCAATGACGCTGCCCGTGGCCTTTACAGAAACAAACATTAAACACACCTCACAAACAGTCTGCTATATATCCAAACAGTTTGTACATCTATATGATAATTTTGTTTACTAGAATTAATATAGAGCAATTATCCTTATTGTGCTTAACCACAAAAGTGAATCTGCAAAGGCTAAATCACTTGGGAAAGAAACTTTAAAACAGTACAGCCAGTTGCATAAGTATCTTTGCACGAATGCATGTGCATAAGTACCAGGTATGTACATCATTATGTGTGCATGTACACATGTAAATAAACTTCACATACATGTGTGTCTGTCTGTGAATACATATATGTACATTTGCATGTGTGTATGCATGTAAGTGTATGTATAATATATATCTGAATATTTCTATATGCATGAATGTATTTGTGTATGTGTGTAAGTAATGTATCTAATAATAATAATAATAATCTTTTCTTTATTAAGCGCCTGACAAACGCACTGCGCTGTACATTTACATGTTATGCAATTTAAATCTTAACTACTAACAGAACAGACAGCCTGCAATACATTTATCTAATTGTTTATATAGCAGTTTTATAGCACCTTTTCTACACCTCGAGAGCAGCATAGGTTACAGTTTGAACAAACAGGTACGAAAAACTGCACATAAGTCAACAGCAACTGTAATAATCACATAAAGAGATATACAATGAAATGACTCAACAGAATCTTAGGGAGTACCATCTCTAGCAAAGTGTGACAGAAGATGGTAGAACATACCATGCGTGCTGCCAGTGGCGTATAGGATTCATTCCACACTGTGTCTGAGTCTACGCCAATTCCCCCGCAGGGCAGCTTACAGAAACGCGACATAAAAGTCTCTGCAAGAAACAAGAGAAACATATTTGAAAGAACTTTTTATCAAATCCAGAACCCAAGAAAAAGATTTAGAAAAATCCATGCATTTGAAAGATCTCTATATGCTAATTCTTCTCTCGTCTCTGTCTCTCTGTCTCACTCTCTGCCACTGTCTCTGTGTGTCTGTCTCTTCAATGTTCCAGTGCCAAACGCCACCTGTTGTGGTCCTTTGTTGTCTAGTTGATGACCTTAAGATCTGGATTTTGAATAAAATTCCTGGTTGGTTTTGCTAGCCTTCACTTGTTCGACTATCAGTCTACATATACCATCATCATCAATCAATTGTCATCAATCAATTGTCATCAATCAATTGTCATCAATCACCGTCATCATCAACATCGATCATCATCATCGATCATCATCATCAATCACCATCAGTCAATCATCATCAAACAATCATCATCACAATCATTATCATTATCATCATCAAACAATCATCATCACAATCAATCATCATCACAATCATCATAATCATTATCATCATTATCATCATCATCATCATCATCATCATCACCACCACTACCAATACTGCCGTTCATCCACTTGTTTTCCATAACACCCTAATTGCCATATGCTCCCAGAGTCCAGTGCAGAAACAAACAGTAACCAAACAGTGCTCCCAGGTGATGAGCGCGTATCCAAGCGTCAACAGAGAAAGTAAGCAGAGCGCCTACCTGTATTCAATTAACCTACCATACTAATTAACAATTACTAACCAAATATTTCCGGATCTTCTCTTCCAGGACCGCCGGCATACATCTGTACATATGGTTCACTGTGACATGTCTGCAACTCCTCAAGCGTTGCCTTTCTTGGCAAGATTTTCTAGAAGACAACAAACAAGGTAAGACAAGTTGTAATGTAATGAAGTGTAACAGAACCCTTGCACGTCTTAACAGCCTCTCAGAGGCATCAGTCTAGCACCAATTATTCCCTACACTTAATTAACTGCTAATATGTAGAGGATAATAAACATTATCACCGAGACTCAATGTCTACATGCCAATCACCTCACCTGGCACCTGTTGACGAGCCCCGCTTCCTGAAAGCGCGCCCATATGGCCTGAAGTCGACTGCCATTCTCCGGATGAAGAGAGTTGCTGCCACAGAGGCACTGATGCTTCAACATTGTCACATCATAAGACAGTCCTACAAATAAACAGAATTAATATAGAAACAACAACAACAACAACATGGGTAATATCAACCACAGCTAGATTCAATTTATGCAATACAGTGTCATGTAATCTTAAGCTGATTAGTAAGGGACATAATCTAATCTACTCTAATTATTTATATAGTGCCTTTATCATAATGAAAAGATCATAATCATATCTATCTATCCATCTATCCATCCAGGCCCACCAAGAGGGGTATGGAGGCAAATAACCATGGGCCCGGCGACTTTTATGGGCCAGGGTTGGGCCTTTAATGAACTTTTGAAATATACTATAAGCTCAAGCAGATAAAAAGTGTTCAACAATCTGTTGTGAAGCAAGACAGACAGAATGGTCTTTGCAACTCTTGCAATGGTATATGATCTGGCAAAAACATTGAACTATGAGGATATTATATCGCTTTTGCTAAAACAAAATCCAGAAAAGTTGCTGTTTGATTAGCATAAATTTGAAAATAAATTTTTTTTAAATAAAAACAACTAAATAATATCATAGTGGTATATATAAATATAATAATCTTATGGTCGTACCTGCACTTTTATTATTTCAATTTGTTTTTTTTTTAATTTCTCATAAAGCCTAAAGATAGTTTGGAGGCCTGTGACTGTTCTGCCTAGGGGCCCGCTATTTCTGTCGCCGCCTCTATATCCATCATCCACTCACCCAACCAACCACCCCCTTGAACACCTATCTGTCTGCCTGCCCATCCATCTTTCCCTCTGTCTCTCCATCCATCCGCCCTTCCAACTGTCCCTCCATCCCTCCATCCGTACTTTAGCATAGAACCTATTTTAAAATATCACCGTAAGATGCAAAGCATGTCTTATTAACATCGGTTTTTATTTATGATCAGGAACTAAATATAAAACATAGCCTATTTATATTTTTCCAGCAAAGGCAATTTGCGATATGGAAATTTCATGTATGCCTTGCAGCAGCTGTGTGAGAAGCCCTACAAGGTCATCGGCAGGATCAGGTAACAAGCCAAGACATGCCTGGATGGACGTCGCAAACGATGCTCCACAAAGCACAAAGCGGATTTAATCGTTCTCTCTGCTTGAGAAAGGGAACTTAACACGCATTAGAATTTGTCACAACGTCGTGTCAACATTATCATCGATACCATTATAACCATTATCAATATCACCATAAAAGCATAATTACCATTATCATTACCACCACCATAGCAATCAACACTACCATAACCATTGCCACCACCACAATGACAACCACTACGATCATCACAATGACACCACGATGATGATGACCACCAAATCAACCATCACCATGACCTCATGAGATGACCATCATGACCACCAACATAATGATCATCATGACCACCACCATGACCACTATTACTACCACCATGAACACTACCATGACAATCATCATGACCACCACCATGACCACTATTACTACCACCATGAACACTACCATGACAATCATCATGACCACCACCATGACCACTATTACTACCACCATGAACACTACCATGACAATCATCATGACCACCACCATGACCACTATCATCCATCATGACCACTACCATGACAACCATCATGACCACCACCACAGCCACCACTATAAAAATTATACAAACATCACAACTGCTTCAACCAGACTAATCCCTTCAGGCTACACAACATTACAGCCAAAAATACAAGATCTTTACATTGGAGGTAACATGCCAATTACTAAAATTTTACATTAAGGTAACGGTTTCCATAATGATGTCAAACCTGTCATAAACAATTGTCCATTAAAAGACTCGGGTGAGGTCGACGTCTGTGTCCTCAGAAGCGGTCGATCGTGAGCATTGTCCTTGGCCTCACGAGTGTCCTTAGTCCGAGGACGGTCTCTAGATGAGAACTTGAGGTCCGTGTTTTGAAGTTCACTGCGTCTGAGAGGATAATCCAGAGGCTTCGATTTCTCTGGTCTGCAGTTGGCAAGATGAGATGAAGGGTGATCGTCATCTACCTCTATGTCTGAGATGACTAACTCGCTGTCATCCATCTTTTCAGCAAACTCTTTAGCGTCCTTCATAACCAACAGCAAAACAGTGTAACATAGCGTAATTGTTGTGTTAAGTTTTGCCACTTCTCTGTATAAGCAGTCAAAGGACAAAATACATCAAGAGGTATTACATTAATCGAGACATCAGTCATCTGATAAAGTTTGAAATATTAATAGACGAGTTCCAAAAATTATTAATGCAACAACCCTAATCTACCTACATGGCACCCATCAATAAATGCCTCATCTCTTTCTCAGTTTAGGAAATCTTAGGATTTTCTTGCAAAGGTCATTCCAAAGAGTCAAATCCTGCATGATGAAGAGTAAGATCAATGGAATTCTTATTTTGAAGAATGACTTCTTACATACAGAGTAGTATATTCAATGGAGGTCTTTGTTTGAAGAGTGAATGCCTACACACAGTGATATTTTAGTTCTTTGATTAATTTTACTTCTAGTTCTTATTCACTTCTGCTGAAGCGATTTTACTTGTCCTTCTACTTCTAGTTCTCAATTAATTTTACTTCTAGTTCTTATTCACTTCTGTTGAAGCAATTTTACTTCTCCTTCTACTTCTAGTTCTCAAATAATTTTACTTCTACTTCTTGTTCTCAACTAATTTTACTTCTAGTTCAGGTTAACACAATAATAATAATAATAATAATAATAATAATAATAATAATAATAATATTATTATTATTATTATTATTATTATTATTATTTATTCTTTAATCAATCAATTTTACTTATTCGTGCACTTATCAAGATTAGAGATATGAACAAAACCTTTAAACCATTTCCCTCATGGACAGAGAATATTAAAGAGGAGGAGAAAGAAGAACAGTCCCTTAAGCTAACCCTGAAGCAGCCACATGTAGGCCCTATAAAATGTTAGCGACTTCATTTTCTTAGCCTCCGCAAATTAGGGCTGGGAGTGAGTCCTGTCCCTCGGCGTCTCATCTTTCAACCAACAGTGTACGGTCAGTGTACTCATTAAAGCTGAGTTGGCCAGGAGTGCAGAACTGTGGCGAAAGTAAGTTGGAGTTCATGAGATTAGCTACGAGCTTCACATCGTGCGCGGAGTTGTACGTCAAAGCCAAATAAGGAACGTGCATTTTAAACATGTGTCTGTATGGCGGTAGGCCTACTGTGAAGAATTCCCTATTTCATGACCTGATAAACGGGTTCTAATCTCTCTCATGGGTCGAATGCAGGCATAGGTTTCGTTGCCAAGAGGCCAATGGCATCCGCGTCCCACGATCAAGGGGATTCGTGGCTAGTGAGCCCAGGTTCAAGCCGATCAGAGAGTTCATGTCCCTGTAATTGTAATCGAACATTTATATAGCGCCGCTCAGAAATCAGCAGCGCTCTTGACCTGCGTCAGTGCCTGAATTAGGCTTAGAAAACATATAAAAAATATATACATATCCAGATATCTAAACATATACAAAGTGCCCTTTAGCCTACAGAGGCTTTTGGTCAAACTACCCATGAGCTGGAGGCAATCTACACTTTAATAATATTAGAATTTAGAATTATTTTTTTATTTTATACGCATATTATTAGCCCCTAAGCCCTGCCATACATAACTATCCCGTGGATCAATAGGGGAAGCACCCCGGCTGGAATGGGAGAACATTCGATAACACTAGGTATTAAATTACTAAGAGCTAAATGAAGGTCACACAAAGAATATCACTAAGGGCACAAGAGGCCTTCCTGCCAATTCAAACAACTCTGAGGCCGATTTGACCTCAGGTCAAACAAGGTGGACCGTTTCCTTGAACTTGGCCCTCTCTGCCGTTCAAATACCAATATCACCTTAGATATTACTACAGAATATCTTCTAGCCTAGTATATATTTCATCCTTGATATAGGCCCTGGCCAGACCCTTCCCTTGCTTTCTCTCTCGGACGGCAGTTCTACGCTATTCTCTACACCAGAGACGACCACTCTCCTTCACAACCAGCCACGGCAAGAAGATTCTCCCTTGTCCGTGGCCTACCTTTCTTTAGTCACATGTGTCTGACCCAAGATTACTCCACTAGTTAGTGGAGTAATCTTGTGTCTGACCTCTGGCTCTTCCCACTGGCCAATGACATCTTACTCCTCTGGTCTGCCGGCCTATGGCTGGCTCCCTCAGAGGGCCGGTGACAACCCCTCAGCCCTGCACAATAGCTGCATTTACCCGGCAATGACCGGCATTTGCATATTATTAGCCCCTAAGCCCGTTAAACCAGTTTAAAGCTATATGACCCCACACCCAGGAATACAGGTATAATGTCCTTCTACTGTTCTGTGAGGGCCCTACTTCATCAAAGTAATAAAACATGGCACCTAAAAATTAGGAAGTCTCTTAATTTTCGTTCTTAAAATAATTATGCTTCTTATTCTTATTCACTTCTGAAGGTCTTAATTTCACTTCTTATTCTATTCTCGTTCTTAAAATAATTGTTATTCTACTTCTACTTCTGCTGAACGAAAATCAAATAATTATTATTCTTATTCTACTTCTTATTCACGAAAATATCACTGCATAGGCTACACAAGGAGTTGTAGGTTCAATGGAAGTCTTTGCATTCTATATATGCATCAATGGATTCTAACGTTGCCTCAGTGAGGAACAAACCAGTCCTGAAGTATATATGTGTGCATACATGTACCAGTACATATTTATTTATGAATGCTTGTGTTGGAGCACTTACATATCGTTATTTAAATTTACAACAAATTAACAATTTAACTTAATCAAACAGTAGTTACCTGCTGCAGGTGAGATTCTGCGATTTCTTCAACATTCTCCATTTGACTCTTACTGCTCGACATTTGCAACAATTTCTGCCACAAACATAAGCAAGTAACAATTATGCATGAAAATATCTCAGTTGAAGGCTTAGGCAGTTCAGGAAATGACATAACACTGGCATAATTCTTATTTATGTTCTGTATCAGTTAGCTACCAACCCATAATCACTCAACTAATCAAACTATCAAAGTCAATGATTCACAATAAATCAATCAGTCAATCAATAAAGCATGGGTTGGTATCAAAAGAGCGACATAACGAAAGAGTGACATAACAAAAGATAGACATATCGGAGAGCAATTTTAAAAGAGCGACCGAAATATTGCCGATTTGAAAGAAAGATGTAACGATAGATTGATACAGATTAGCAGAAGAATCAGACATTGAATGACACTTTTGTATATTTATTAGACTCATAGCCTAGATGTATTGTTTAGATTTGTAGCCTACATTTATTGCTTTTGAATTATTACATATACATTTATGTCGCTCTTGAATTTTGACTTCATTTCTTAGGTTGTCCCTCTTTTGATGCAGTATTTATGGCACTCTTCTGTTATGCTTCTCTTTCGTAATGTCGATCTTATGAACAGATAAAGCATTCATGATGCTAAGAATCTGCAAAATCCAACGAGTGCAAAAGACCCACCTGTTTATGGAATTGGCTGTAGCTGTCTCTTGATGACAACGGTTGCTTTGGCCACATCAGTTGTCCAGGCAACGGAATTGGTTCTGACAACGTACGCGACATTACAGGCCTAGCAACACACATCATCACCATCGTTATTGCAGAAAGCTTCTGCATCATGCTTACATGCTAGCAAATGTTTCTAAATTGGGGCAAATTTTGATTCTCAAATGGCAAATTCTGATTTTCAGAAGTGTCTTTGTAATATATGAGTTTGCTGTACAAAATCTGTAGACCTGTGGCCCTTATCCAAGGTCATTAATGTAGAATGTCAATCACTTTAAATTACAGGTTAGACAGGTACTTGCTTACAAGCCTCTATAGTCCTCTATAAGGAATCAGGTTGGGCTGAAGTGCAAACATGACTACAGCAGATGGCAGGATTTTCAATGGACAGTCACCAATCCAACTATACTACATGCACTACCATGGCTATTGCTGTTTGCCAGCATCATATCAACAACATGAAGCGGCCGCTGTAAATATTACATTATGCTACTTTCTATACTGCAGTACAAATTACGTAGAACGTAACAATGACAAAATTGCATTACATGGTGAGATTACATAGGCAATACATTATAATATGTCTTATTATCCAACTGTACATCACATCACATTTACAAAACCAACGAAGGAAGTATACATTGCATAACACATGACTTTACATTATACCATTCTCCATAACACTTTAACGATGAGCTGCACTGGCTTCCCAGTTGCTTTCAGTACACTCCTGCTGTTAAATTGTCAAATATGTATTACATATAATGGTACATTAAAATATTACAATACAGTAGACATTATAACTTCTAATACATATTACAGTATTTTACAAATAACAAATCATTTTATTAAGAAAACACTTTAAGCACCAAAGGTGAACAACAACCTGCAGAGTCGATAGCGTGCGTCTGATAGGTTGGCGACGCTTCCCATTGGCATATATGGAAACAAGTCCGGTCCTCTGGCATATGGAAGCCTTCCGGTCCTCCTGACCATCTCCAGGGCATGCAGCTGGGCTTCCACAAGCAGTGGATTCTGAAGATGGGGATCCCTGTCGTATGCGCTCCTGCCGCTGGTAGAGTTGAGTCCAAGCGATGGTGGTAATTCGCTCGGGTGGTGACCGGGAATAAACGAACGCAACCTTGCCTCCATCGCACTTAGAGCTGGAATGCCCTGCAGCGGATACAACAGCCGAAAACTAACAATTAATTGAATTCACTAATTAATCTAATGATTTCTATAGATAATTGTATTGTATTGTATTTGGCTATTTATAAAGCGCTTCTCACAGCAAAAGCCTCTCAGAAGCGCTAATCTAATATAAGCTAATCTAATTATGTCTATAGCTAATCTAATCTAATCTAATTATGTCTATAGCTAATCTAATCTAATCTAATTATGTCTATAGCACAATAATGCACAAGTCATCAGCTGATTATCACATTAAGTGAAGCCGTGGTCAAAAAAGATATCAGTTGGATAATAAAGTCAACAACATCTAAAACAAGATCGAGAACAACAGTAACAACATCAAAAGCATCAGCTTATATCTAGATCTTTCAGATGGTTATAGTCTAAGTGCCTTCAAGCATTTTAAAAGGCACTACATAAATATCCAGGCACAGACGTACATGACAGGAGTTGGCCTGAGAGCACCTCTGATAAAGCATCTTGGAGGGCGCTATATAAGTGTTCTGAATGAAAAGATAGATAAATACATACAACAGTGTCTATGACTACATCAACAACAAAGTCAACAGCATCAGCCCTCCCACAGATGGATGAACAAAATGTTATAGCCCGCATATCCTATTTGAAAACGTTTATTAAACTTCGGCCTAATCAGCAGAGCCTTATCACAGAGCTATACAGAATCTGTACACGATTGTACACATGATGCATCTATGTCAACCTGTGTTGAAAGAATAAACAACGATTGACTGATTGATTGATTGAACCACAATATGAACAAGGATAACAATTCCATTATGTATGTATGTATGTATGTATGTATGTATGTATGTATGTATGTATGTATGTATGTATGTATGTATGTATGTATGTATGTATGTATGTATGAGCACTTGTTATAGCGCCCCTTCAAGATTTCTACTCAGAGGCGCTCCCGACTTCAGTGCGTCACACTGAATCGGAGTTTCACGCCGATGCGCATGAGCAATTGCGAGTGAAGGACTTGCCCAGGGTCTCTACGCGGCATCTTGAGGTGGATTCGAACCCGCAACCCTCCGACTGCAAGGCATCGAACATACCCCTACACCACCACCCCAATAAACAATCAGCTTCATTCATTTCTCTAGGCTCTCTTCTAAATTACTCCTCACAATACAATCTTCAGCCACTTCCTAAGTAATTAAAATAACAGATAAATAACTTAATGATTGAAAATTAATCAAATTAAAATTTTAGCTATCATCATCCTCGATTGTCCTCTTCTCATTACTAATAGCAGTATTAGTTACTGCAGCAGGAACACTTACATGATCTTAAGAAGTGTTATAATAATAATAATAATATTCTTTATTGAAACAATCCGGTTGACAAACTGCAACTGGTTACAGTGTACAGTTATGCAATTGAAACAATTCACAAGAACACAAATGATAGAAGACATAAATCTTAACTACTAACAGAACAGACAGCCTGCAATACACGGCGCTAATAGCAGCCTACAAAGCATGTCCGCCCTACGGAGCTCGAACTCGGTACCTCTCGCTCTCTATGCCAGTGTGTTATCCATTGTGCTATCGGGCCCCCCCCCCGAAAGCATTTTAATATGTATAATTATACTTACAGTATCATCCATCTTGCGTGAGAGATCTGGCATCTGTGGCAGAGGCATTGGTCCAATGGCAACGTTTGGCATGCTTTGGTTGACGAGAGATTTCGTTGGCAGAGGAATTGGAAAAGCTGTTGATGGTTCCTGTTCAGATCAGATCAATACGCTACACTTAACATGTTAAAACCATGGAAAAATTTATATTAAGCCAACTGCTTAACGTTATTTGGTCAACGATACTGAACAGTGGACAGCCATAATCGTAATCGTAATCAAGCATTTATATAGCGCCACTCAAAAACAAAGGCGCTCCTGACCCGGGCCAGTGTCTTCACTGGTAAAGAGAGGTTTTCAGGTGCTTGCGGAACTGGTCAAAAGAAATAGAAAAAGGTCAGTCCTGAGGGACTGAGGTAACTGGTTCCAGCTATTGGGACCAACAATAGCGAAACTCCTAGACTGGGTCGTAGAAGTACGCACCCGCGGGACAACCAAGTCACCACGGGCCGAGGACCGAAGGGAGGAACGACTGTGCAGAGAAGATACTGGGGTACAAAAAGCCCTAAGATAGTGAGGAGCAGAGCCAGCAAGACAGCTTTGCATGAGGGAACAGACCTTGAATTGGATGCGCTGGAATGTGATGGAATGTAATGCAGCTAAAATTTTATGGCATCTTTATTATGTCCCAAAAAGGCAAAGTAAAATGTCGGTTATATAAGAAACGATAACATATATTGCGACAATCATTAGGTATTGAAACAACTCTGCTAGACAAAGTCGTTCAACGAAGACTCCGATGTTTTGGACATGTAGATAGAATGCCAGTTGACCGAATACCATACATAGTCAGATAGATATACAACATGACCCCAAAAAAATTGCAAGAAAACATTTTATGTTGATTTTCTGCTGTATTTGGTCTGGGGAAGAACATACCGAAAGTTGGACAAAATCGGAACACGGCATCACCCCAAAAATGCATTTTAACCAAGATGGCGGCCAATAATGGCGCCAAAACAAAAAACCAGTATATATCAAGTCATAGGTCAGCTACAATAACAAATGACGTATCAAATTTAACATTATCAAGGTCAAGGAATCGATTTATCATAGTGGCAATACTGTTGGAATGTTACTATCCAAGATGGCGGCCAATATGGCCGCCAAAACACAAATATATGTATATATCACTTCAGAGGTAACCTACAATAACAAATGACGTGTCGAATATAATGTTTTCATGGTCAAGAAATCGATTTAGCATAGTGGCAATAGTATCGGAATGTAACTATCCAAGATGGCGGCCAATATGGCCGCCAAAACAAAAAAATGTGCATATATCAGGTCATTGGTAAGCTACAATAACAAATGAAGTATCAAATTTAACATTATCAAGGTCACGGAATCGATTTATCATAGTGGCAATACTGTTGGAATGCTACTATCGAAGATGGCGGCCAATATGACCGCCAAACACAAAAATATGTATTCTTCTTGAAAACTATTGTAGCGCTCACAACAGCAGAAGCAGATCCTAGGGTTTTGACTTTGAAGTTCTTTTTGTGCTTGTTGGACTGTAGCATACCTGCACTATTGCCAGCATGGGAATAAATGATAAAATTTTACCACACATCTTAAAATTAAGCAATTTTCATTAGTTTACCTTTGAAAGTAGCTAATAACATTAATTACATTTAACATCTATTACAAATAGGACATAGTTTGGTTCAAGTAAAGTCTCACAGCGGGCCCTCAATGTTCTCTTCATCTGAAACTGGCTCTTGAGTCGTATTGTCGCAGTAGCTATGCTGACATTGTCCACAAGCTGTGGTGCATTCCAGCCCATGTTTTTTGCAGCTGCATTGCAGTGTGTTGCATCGTGCAGAGCAATACATCGGATCATTTTTAGCAGTTTGTCTGGTGCCGGACTGATATCCATCATGACTGGAACAAATTTTCCATCTTGTATAATCCAGCCCCACTTAGTTGGATTCATATCGTCACTCTTGCCCAACCACTGCATCACTTGTAAGTAAACTCGCCGAGAGTGAGGTTTTTTGGCCGAGGGTGTTGGAGGCAGTCTTTCGGGCTTCACAAAGGTCTTTGCAGTGGACACCTTCCTACAAAGGATTCTGTAGCGTAGTGACACTAGAGATTCAGACTGGATCCCCTTAAACATGGATACCATTGCTGTGCAACCAGTGGTCTCTACTGTAACTGGATCGGCATTTGGTGCACAGAAGATCTTCGACCAACTGTGAAAGACAGGATCGCCACTGATTATTTTTTGGAAGATTGACGGTCTGTATCTTCTCCTATTAGGGTTGTTGACTTGTAAGATGACATTTCAACGGCTGCTTTGACTATAATACGTTTGCATCTCCTTCAGCGTGTATGACATGACAGCCTATCTGTCGCAAGGGGTCAGCGATGAAGTTGATGAAGGCCTGTTTATTCGTCTCATTTGCAAGAAAATCTTGCATTTTCCCAACAAACTGTGTTGCTTCTCTTATATTGACATTGTTTGCAACACTATTTCTTCGACGTAGATGTGTATTGTCCTTCGTACTTGGTCGTCCATTGTATCCATCAAAAACTACAGTGGCCTTGCCATAGAGTTTGACTGTGAAAGACGAGTAGTTATCAGCAATTGAACTATAGGTACTTCCTTCCTTCCATTTTAACCGATGTAGAAGGGAACCTCCATCAAGGACGTAGTGATCAGTCTTTGGAATGGCCTGAATTACAGCAGCATCAGATGACTTCACCTGGTTTCGTATGGCCTCCAGAAGTTGTGCTTTTTCTGGCTTTCGTAAAAGATACTTTGCTTCAAACAACGACGGTGGATACAGTGAAAGCTCATACTTGATCACGTCATCTAGGCACAAATCTCCGGACTGTGATACAACCAGGAATCTCTGAAACAACAGAGCTGGATCAATGGTCCGGTCCTCACTAACCTTGATGCTCCGAGCGGATGCTAATGTCTTCACTTTATTTTGACGTTTGTATGAATATTCATACAAACGTAAAAATAAAGTGAAGACAACAGATAGTCCTTTCATTTCTGTAACCACGCTTTTGCCCACGGTGAAAAGATCTTGGACATTTACATACTTATCAGCATTGATCCCTGTGATAATGTTTCGTAAGGTCGTCTCCTCCGAGAATGGAGAATATTGTTCAAGTGTAGTGGCAAGTTTTGCCAAGTCTGCCCTGTCCCTCTCCATCCTTGAAGCAGTCGCTTCCTTGTGTTGTTCACTTGTTGTGTACACTGTATTGTTGAAGTCCTGCATGGCGTAGTTGTATGACGAACAATTGGGAGCAGACATTGTCCAAACGGCTCTTTTATGTTCAGTCAGGCCACTTCCTCTGGTTAAACCACCTGCAGTTTTAAGTGATCGCATAAGAGTCTGCTCAATCACCAAGTCGGATCCAAGACCAGCCCAGAACTGGTTTGTTCGCCTTAAGACGTGGAATCCTTCCTGGAATTTATGGAACACTACAGGATTTTCAGTTTCTATAACAACTTCATGTTCTGCATGTACAGATAAACAGATTTCAGATAATTAGCGTGCGCTGCAGCAGCAAATATGGGTAGACACTCAGATACAGCGTGGAGATGCAAGTCCCACCACCCTGGTCGATCGGCTTCTATGAGCTTCCTGGCTGTTTCCAAAATTTGAAGGTAGTCCATCCACAGTTTGCTCGTTTTAGTATTTTCTTCTCCAGACCAAATGATCCAGAAAATCATCATGAGCAATATCAAATTCCTGAAATGAGTGAATGAATAGGTAAGCCTATAGTGGCAATAGTGCAGGTATGCTACAGTCCAACAAGCACAAAAAGAACTTCAAAGTCAAAACCCTAGGATCTGCTTCTGCTGTTGTGAGCGCTACAATAGTTTTCAAGAAGAATACATATTTTTGTGTTTTGGCGGCCATATTGGCCACCATCTTGGATAGTAGCATTCCAACAGTATTGCCACTATGATAAATCGATTCCTTGCCCTTGATAATGTTAAATTTGATACTTCATTTGTTATTGTAGCTTACCAATGACCTAATATATGCACATTTTTCTGTTTTGGCGGCCATATTGGCCGCCATCTTGGATAGTTACATTCCGATACTATTGCCACTACGCTAAATCGATTTCTTGAACATGAAAACATTATATTCGACACGTCATTTGTTATTGTAGGTTACCTCTGAAGTGATATATACATATATTTGTGTTTTGGCGGCCATATTGGCCGCCATCTTGGATAGTAACATTCCAACAGTATTGCCACTATGATAAATCGATTCCTTGACCTTGATAATGTTAAATTTGAGACTTCATTTGTTATTGTAGCTGACCCATGACTTGATATATACTGGTTTTTTGTTTTGGCGCCATTATTGGCCGCCATCTTGGTTAAAATGCATTTTTGGGGGTGATGCCGTGTTCCGATTTTGTCCAACTTTCGGTATGTTCTTCCCCAGACCAAATACAGCAGAAAATCAACATAAAACGTTTTCTTGCAATTTTTTTAGGGTTCACCGTATTTATTTCGTAGTTTGACCCTACTAACAATGCACTACATGCACGATTCAAAGGAAAGTAGTTTCTTTAGTTTCTGTCAGTTCTTTAAGGTCATTCAGGTTCAAAGAAAGAGAAGCAAAGGCAGACAAAGACTACGCTGGATAGATAATACAAATGAGGACATAACATCACTTGGACTAATACTAGAGGGAGCAATGGACTTTAAAAACGGTCAAGGACAATTGAGATCATTTATTCGTACCCACGACCGCCAAATAGCTGGCATCAGGAACTGAAAAATGATGATGATGAAATTGTAGTTTCTTTAGTTTCTGTCAGTTCTTTAAGGTCATTCAGGTTCAAAGTTGAAAATTTATCTTTTTCAACTTTGCTTACCCAAGCTTGGTTCTGCTTGCATGTAATGGCACTATTATAGACGTCTTTAGGTTAGACTGGCATAGCATTATATTGATAGCATAACAGACTCTAGTGACAGACTTCTCTGTTCATTTACTTGGACTGCCTGCATATCAGAACCATCCTTTCATGTGGCAGAGAAAACATACGGCCGACTCTCGCTGCCATAAATTATGGAGGAATGGAGAAGGTGAACAATATCCTATATTTTTAAAAGAACTTTGGAATTGTTTGTGTCTGACAGTCCAGAGATCTTTGAATTTCAAGGTCCACAAGGGTTGTTTACTTACCCTCTTCCACAATCAATGTCTAACCTAATTCCTATCTGTATATTCATTCGTTCACAGGACTTATATAGCACCCCTCCAAGATAACCTACTTACAGGTGCTCCCAGCCCAAATCTGGTGATAAAAAAGTTTTCAGATGCTTGTAAAAAGTGTATGCATAGTCCTGGCTAAAAGAACATGCAGATCTGAGGAAAGGTTATTCCATGTGGTCTGCCCTACCACTGAAAAGGCACGATGTTGCGCCTTTGAAGTGCACGCAAAGGAAAGAACAAGTTCACCCCGAGATGCAGAATGAAGATTTGCACAGCCAGCCAAACCTGAGGTGGGGCAACAACGCTCCTGCCAGACCCAGACCGAAATCCTAAATTCAATATACCCTAGAAAATGTCTTATGAAATCTCGAAGCAATGCAATACAGTACAACTTAAATTTGATAATATCACCCCTGTACAGCTCGCAAGTGTGTAGGCCCTTTAGGAACTCAGCAACAAGATGCAACATCATATTTCTCAGATGCAGCCTAACCACAGTTCTAGTGATAGCAGTACACTACAGTCATCTGGCACTTAAACATTCCAGTCTCCATTAAAGTGCGCATCACCCCATAGGTAGTATTACACTGAAAATATTGCATGGCTGCCAGATTGCAGTCGTTATGTAAGTGCTTCAGTCGAAAGATCATACAAGACTGTTACAATGCCTCTTAAGTTGTAACATTCATAAAACGGAGTAATTGCATCACATTACATGGCGTTGACTGTTTGTCTTTTTGTAGATGTGATGGTAAATCGGTTTGAATGACACTTACATCTTTGTGACGTGGAAGGTGCGTCATTGAGTCATACAAACTCAGCGTTGCTGGAGGTGAATCAGGTCGACTCTCTGGGTTGCTGCCAATGCTACTCACTGCAAAATCAATTGAATACTTTAACTCTTATTAACCCATAACAGAATTAATTATAACAACGAAAATAAGTAAGTAAGTAGTCTCATTTGCATCTGACATAATATCACATCATTATAATTCAAAACTTGGTTTTCACTTGGCTTCCAAAACAAGACATGGAAACAGCTCACAGAGGAAACACGCCTGTCCATTGTCTTTGATGTGGTGAGAGTGATCGATATTCAGGGGACCTGGTTGAGTAGTTACAGTTCTTGGGGGAAGTCAGCATGAAATCAAGACAGCAAAGTTGGCTAAAAGCAGAACCTAATGGTATAATGACTTAACTGTTCCATATTAAGCATGTAGAGTATCTACAACTTAATATAGCACCTTTAACGTACCTCATATGGCACTGGTACAGTTCTTACTTAGCTCTGATTTCAAGTTCTAAACCATTAAAGATAATTATGAACATCTTAAGAGTCTAATCTCATCAAGCTAATCATTATACATTGGGGAAGTCAAACTGCGATTTTACTCAAAGCGACCATCGACTGAAGTCTTCAATGTTATGAACTGAAGAATTCTTTTCTTAAACTTTGTCAGAGTTTAGAAATGAACATTGAACTCATTGAGTTATGTATCAGACATTGCAACAAGAGACACTTGTTTATTCAGAGCATCTATAAACTGTCACTTTAAGAGGAAAAGGTTCAGAGGAAAAGAGAACAGGTTTCTGTGTATGCATCTTATTTGAATCTTAGATTTGTTCAGTTCTGTCTTCAAAATGAATCTTAAACCTTCATTTACTTGTTTAGAGCATCTGAATAGCCCCCCCACCAACCCCATTCCAGACATCAATTAAGAGGTTTTCCCAACCAAGTCCTGAGGAAGCAAACAGCTGCTCAGATCTGCCTTAGGAATGAATCTTGAATTTGTTCCCTTCAACCTTTTAGCCAATGATGTTAACTGCATAAGGAAGAACTCAATGGCTGGATGGACTCACTGGAGTAGAGATGTTTTCTTCGTCGTTTTTCGTTGTGTAGCAACAGCGGACTGTTCTGCTGTTGTACGATTTGATGCTGATGTCGCCACAATCGCTTTGAACGCATCTTCAGGTTAGGCTCGGATGCTGAAAGTAAAAATTAGTAATTTAAAAAATCAACACTTTTTCTATAGTTACTAATATCTGTTATTTATATGTTTAAAATATTACATAATTATGTTTAATGTAACAAGCCAAAGTGCAATAAAACTCAGAGAGCAGAAATAAGTTCCAGCCAACGAATACTTAACAAAATGAGTCAGTACCTGTTTTGCGCAAAGGGTAATCATCGATGTACGACGGAATGAAAGGTCGGAGGGGTGGAGAAGTTCCACTTGGAGAATTCTGCTGTTCCAGGGAACTGTGCTGTGTTGCCCTACAAAGAAAAGCAAAGATAACACATTTGCTTAAATGTCTCAACATGAAGGTAAAGGTAAGTAAGTAAGTAAGTAAGCATATTCTTTATTAAACCGTTTGCAGAAGAGCCGCACTCTGGTGTACAAACATCATAGGACAAAATCAAAATCAATAGAAGTACAGCATTCTTCCTGAAAATGTTTCCCTCATAGTATTGTCAGTAAGAGTCAAGACTCTATCATGAGACCATGGGCGAAGGGCATAGGTACCGTAGTTGACAGGTTAACTACAAAAATTCCTCAAAAGCATGGAAGCAAAGGTGACACACTTGCTCATATGCTTCAAAAGAAATTCCTATTCACGAGGTAAAAAATACAGAAGGTCCAAAACATTATACTGAAACTAGTTAACTGTTAGTGCAGATGGAACTTCTACAATAATTCCCTGCAATCTGGTGTGATGCATATGGTAGTTAGAATTCCTGAAAACATAACCTTTTGAAAGCAGACGAAAGTAAATTATGCGAACATCAATACATACCTGTAGTTTGTTCATGTGTCCTAACACAGAGGTCATGAAATTTTTATCAGTAACACAGTATAGGAATCTTTCTCGTACAGCAGATCAAGCAGGACTGGCTGTACAAGGGTCAAAACCATCAGGACTTGCACTATACTTAATACAGAAAGAATGTCCCAGGTCAACAATTTCTTTAGGGGTGTATGTCAGGCAGATTAAGAAAAAATATGTGGGGGTGATGGTCTACGAGATTTCTCAAAAGAGGTTCTAATGCAAACCTGACGACTGAACAATGACTGTAAAATATCATTAAATTTGTTGGCCATTTAATTTCACATCACTAACCATTATTCCAATTATATTAACCTACATTCCAGCTATCACCATTGGTCTTTTTAGACTGTATTTATGTTTGCAAATACGACTAATTTCCAACCCACACACTGGATAAATTTAGGTAAATAAGGTCCACATAACTGGAAAAGTTATTTTTTTAGTAACCTTCCACTCATAATAATCAATAATTTTCCACTTTACCAGAATTTTGAGTTCATAACTGGGAAATGGTTGTTGGTGGCAGTATGGTGGCTCTTGTTCAGAAGAAATTCTCTCAAATTCCTCTTCACCTCAGTTGAAGCAACAGCACCTACAAGTACCGTATGTAGCCATGTAGAGCAAGTATCATATGTAGCCATGCGAAGCAATTATCATATGTAGTCATGTAAAGCAAGTATCATATGTAGCCATGTGAAGCAAGTATCATATGTAGCCATGTGAAGCAAGTATCATATGTAGCCATGTAAAGGAAGTATTTCTATGTAGCCATGGAAAGCAAGTATTGAATGTAGCCATGTGAAGCAATTATCATATGTAGTCATGTAAAGCAAGTATCATATGTAGCCATGTAAAGCAAGTATCATATGTAGCCATGGAAAGCAAGTATTGAATGTAGCCATGTAAAGCAAGTATCATATGTAGTCATGTAAAGCAAGTATCATATGTAGTCATGTAAAGCAAGTATCATATGTAGCCATGTAAAGCAAGTATCATATGTCGTCATGTAAAGCAAGTATCATATGTAGTCATGTAAAGCAAGTATCATATGTAGCCATGTAAAGCAAGTATCATATGTAGTCATGTAAAGCAAGTATCATATGTAGCCATGTAAAGCAAGTATCATATGTAGTCATGTAAAGCAAGTATCATATGTAGCCATGTAAAGCAAGTATCATATGTAGCCATGTAAAGCAAGTATCATATGTAGTCATGTAAAGCAAGTATCATATGTAGCCATGTAAAGCAAGTATCATATGTAGTCATGTAAAGCAAGTATCATAAATTATGTAGTCATGTAAAGCAAGTATCATATGTAGCCATGTAAAGCAAGTATCATATGTAGTCATGTAAAGCAAGTATCATATGTAGTCATGTAAAGCAAGTATCATATGTAGCCATGTGAAGCAATTGTCAAATGTAGCCATGTAAAGGATAATGCAATGACACAAAATTTACACAGTGCCCTGTTTACAACTCAAAAAGTGTGGCTTTAGAGGATGAATAGCAATCCCTTAAGGTTCCCTCGAGAGACCACCAGATGTAGGAAAACTGCTAGCAACTTCATTCGTTTACTTCTCCATACGAAGGCAGCTGGTCAGTTTCCTCCCTTACAGTCTAATCTTTCCCAGACAATGTATGATTAGTCTAATGTATGATTAGTCTAATGTATGATTAGGCTAATGTATGATTAGGCTAATGTATGATTAGTCTACTTATTTTCTAGCAGAGTTTTGCTAGATGGTACCAGTATGTGAATTGTAAAAAAATAACTGGGGGAGGGGGTTAGAAGTTGATTTATGTGCAGTTTGGGTGTGAAATGTAGACTTTACTATTGGATCCTAAGAAAGACTAGGAGGGTTGAACCCCTTAACCCCCCCCCCCACAAATATCACCCTGGATGGTACTAATGAAACAGAAATCCTGAAATATTTTCCCGTCTTAGTGGGGTTGTAAACCCTGACAGCTTGACAGCTTATGAGGTGAACTAGTGCTAAATAAATACCCAACTATAATTAAACTAAATTCGACAACAACAACAGCAGCTCATAGCATTCGTACTTTCCTCCGTCTTTTTCTTGTGCTTAATCTGTTCCAGTTTTTCACTCTGTCGTTCCAGCTCGGCCTGTTCTCTGCGCCGCTGCTCGGACTCCGCCCACTCCCTGATTGACTGCTCGCGCTGGTGCTGCACAGCAAGCTAGCAATATAAAACACACAGAACGTAATGATAATACGTTCGCAAGATGAAACAACGTTTCATTGTTGAAATATACGCCCAGATAAGCCAGACGCTAATAACAGGCAGGAAGAACAGATGGTTAAAATCATATAATTCAAACCAGATCGCAACAGAATAACCATCACACGCGAATACATCATCCACCCACACAGCCTTGCTTCATATTTGCTTAAATGATGATGTTGGATGGCAAACAATCAGGCAGCCAGAAGGGCGACATCAGACAGATTTCCCCCAGCCAAGCAGCATCCTCTCCAAGGCGAATAGCACTGGCATGAAAAAATTCAACACAATCCTTTATTGCACTCTGACAGGAAGTTTGCCCAATACACTTTACGTAATGCAAGGTTACTGAACCACAACATAACCTAAATCACAATATAATCCCCCCCCCACATAACCCAATCCACAATATAACTTAATGCACACAAAAAACCGCATCTGCACTATATAACCAAATCCACAATATAAGCACACTACAATACGACCAAATCCACAATATAACCACACTACAATACGACCAAATCCACAATATAACCACACTACAATACGACCAAATCCACAATATAACCATACCCACATTATCACCACACCCACAAGGTAACAATAAAACCACACCAACAATAAAACCACACAAACAATATAACCATATCCACAATATAACCACATCCACAATATAATTAACAAATATAGCCCAGCCTGCACACTATCCAAACCTATAATATAACTAAATCCGCACAGTGGTTAAATTGCTCGTTCAGAGGTAGTGTTGTTTTCGTTAACAATAACTAAAACGAAAACCTTCGTTAACGAAAACAAAAGGTTATAGTTAACTAAAACTAAAACGAAAACTAGAGGAAAAACGATAACGAAATAAAAACTAAAACTCAGCCAGTAGAAACTAATAATAACGAAAACACATAACGAAAACCAAAACGAAAACATATAACGAAAACCTAGCGTCTTAGAATATTCAATGTTTATGGATATACGCGTTTTATAATCAGCACTTCGTTCTGTAATCTTCCGATCTTTGGAATTTTATAAGATGTCCGAACTAAATTTAGGTGGTAGACCTAAAACTAGGGGTGTATGGGACTGTTTTAAGTATCGATTAGAAACAGGTTGCAGCGAGTGAATCCTTTTTGGTGCTAAAAGCTGTGTGCGGGAAAAATATTGCCAGACTCGACGAAATAACTAAAACTAATAATAACTAAAACCCCTAGCATGTGAAACTAATAATAACTAAAACTAAAACTTGGTGAAATAACTAAAACTAATAATAACTAAAACTCCTAGCATGTAAAACTAATAATAACTAAAACTAAAACTCAAGGCAAAACTAAAACAACACTATCCAGAGGTGGCGGATCTCCATATATTTAAAAATAAAAAATGTAAACCTATTTGGCGACCTATAACCGATATGTTCGGTATTTGCCATGCTGATAAACATAAAATGTGTGAAACATGGTTGATCATTGTAACAGAAACACATTTAGGTGACAGGTCTGCACTTTAAGGTGGCGGAGTTTATGGTTTAGGTGGCGGATCTCAAATCCGAGGTTCTGGATCTCAGATCCGGCGGGATCCGGCTGAATTTAACCACTGAATCCACAATAAAACCAAAATTTTCATCAACTGAAGTCTTGTGCATCAGAACCTAAAGACCCTATAGACAATTATGCATATATATATATATATATATATATATATATATATATATATATATATATATATATATATATATATATATATATATATATATATATATATATATACATACATACATACATACATACATATACTGGTATATATGCTTGAAGTCAGTCATCTAGAATCACCAATATTCTCAACACAGACCTTCATGCATTCATGTAGAAGCAGCTGCTCTTCAAATTCGAGTCGTGTCTGCTGATGCTTGAACTGCTGAGACAGGAGGTCCCGCTGCATCTGGTAGTGCCTCTGCAGGTTGCTGAGACTGACCTTAAGCTGCGGATCCGAGGTATAGTCCGGTGGCTTCAGAAACAAGGATGAATCTACAATTAGACAAATATGATCAGTTACTAAACTGCAGTTGCATAGACATATGATCATATATCGTACACACTGCGCTTTTGTGAAGCTCTTAAAAGACATTTATGTTAATGGCCAGACACATCCATACATTACACACATACATACATACATACACACACACACACACACACACACACATATATGGTATGCATATGACTTTTCATAATAGAGCCTATAGGAACCTCAGAGCACACAGCAACATAGCCACATAAACAGATCTCAAAAATCTATTATACATGTTGTAATTTAATGCGATTTAAAAATACTTTTTGAGGTGTGTCTTTGAAAGGCACATATATTTTCAAAGGCAGACTGGTTCAATATACAAGAAAGTACACTGTGTAACAAGGAGGTCTCCATGGCTGAAAGAATGCAGTAATTGACAACAAGGCTGGCTGAAAACAGGAGCACAGAGCTCATTGGACAGTGAATAGCTGACTACAGTAAGAAGGCTGAGAAGTTTGAAGGACATGCTAGGTAAGATAATATTATATTTGTTGTGGCTGGCCTGAAGGACCTGAAGCTGTGAGAATTGGAACAAAAACACACATGTAAAAAACATCATACAAATAGAAATCTGCTAAGAGCATGCAACACATGTACAAGCAATAAATTATCCCAAAAAATTTTAAATACAGCGCATCTGAGCCTCAACTTGGAAATATGGTGTTATGTTATTGACCAGAACGAACATATTACCATATTTCCAAAGAACTCTGTAGAAAGCCACTCCCAATAAATCACCAACAGGATTCTTGCTTTAATCAGTACTATGGTGCAAGCTTTATGTTTACAAAAATTCATTATATATATATATATATATTATATATCCATGTACAAGTTATGTATGCATGTATATATATATATATCCCTGACTCTTCACCTGTATGCTCTGAAGCAAACTGTTCAGCAAGCTTAAGGACAGAAATCATATGGTAATATAGCACATTTATTGTGCCCCATAAAATATGGACTTCAGATGCCAATAAATGACCAGCCTGTATGCCGCACTACCTGTACCTGATGACCAGACAATTTCTGTCTGCCAGCATTCTATAGCCACACTAATGAATGATGATTGATATGCCACCACGCATATCACTCATCCAATGGCATTGGGCTTGTCAGCTTAGCAACTCAGCCAAAAGACCTCTCAACTCCAGGGCCACACTTTGGGCTTCGGAGGGCCACTTTGGGCTTCGGAGGGCCACTTTGGGCTCCGGAGGGCCACTGCTGACCAAGGATTGTAACAAAAAAGAGTTTACCTTACTTTACCTTTACATTATCTTATCTTACCCCATGCGATTATCTACCCACTTCACAAGAGTTCAGAGACAACTGTTATATAAGCTGTTTATGCTTTTCATCTCTAATCCTGGGGCACTGCAAAAAAGAGTACTTAGCTGCAAAAATTGACCAAGCCGAGCCAACACCTGTCTGGGTGTGTCTTTTTTGGGACACACTTTGGCCAAGACTGGGAATGGGAAGAAGAAAACAAATGCACACTATCAACCCAGCCATAGCAATTTAGCAAACTCAGACTGCACACTATCGATAGGAAGATCAGAAGGTAAGGCAGAGGACTCGCTGGCACCCTCGTCATGCTCTGCGGTCATATAAAAATCAAGTCCTTTATACTTGGCACAATCTGTTACCTTAAAATAATACATAAAACCATCTTAATATGTTGATGCTTCATGTCTTATCTCGAAACCGGATTTTTTTATTTCATTTGTTCTTAACTTGGCTCTGGCGGCAAGGACGTGTTAGGAGAAACAAGATTAAGTGTGCAGAGGATGGAAAGCGATGATGATGATGATGATGACGACGACGACGACGACGACGACGACGACGACGACGATAATGATTGATGATGATGATGATGATGATGACGATTCATGATAAATGATGATGATGATGGTGGTGCTGGTGATGATGACCATGATGATGATATGATGATGATGATAACGATGATGAGGATGACCGTGATGATGATGAGAATGACGACGACGACGACGATGATAATGACGATACGATAATGTTGACAATGCTGATGATTAAAATAATGACAAAATGTAGAATGGATAACCCGGATGGTAAGACCAAAACATACGCATGATCAACATCACCCGGCAGTTAAGTCCATGGATTTAAGGAAGGAAGGCAGCAAGGAATACTTGCTGCTCTTGGCTGGCTCTTGGGCTTTGGCTTACGGAACCAATCATCTCTACGGACCCACTCAACATCAACTCAAGATGTACCACCACCAGCCACTTAGGTCTCAGTGTTTTCACGCTGTTGTACTAGCCACTCAAGAACGAACCAACGCAACCGGAACTAGAGCAGCAGCCATTCATTCCTCCATAAATGCCCAAGTTGGCGCCTTTAGGTCTTCAATCGACTAGCACCACATTAATCAACCGATACAAATTTTATTACCGAAGCTCATGAATAGAATTTTTTCATCATTAATGTGCAAAGTTTTCACACGAGATAACGCATAGATCGCTAACTATAGGTATACAGTACTATACACTGGATGAAGACTACGTTGGATAGACTACATAAACGAGGACATAAATGTAAAATGTTCATCACTTGTACTAACACTACGGGGAGCAATGGACTTGACAAAAGACTGAGAACAATTGAGATTGTTTATTTGTACCCATTGCCGATAAATGACGCGTCAGGAACTTAAGGACGATGATGATGATGATGATGATAATGATGACGATGAAGATGATGATGATGATGATGATACACTGGTTTAAAAATGGAGTTGTGCTTAGCTCAAGGTACAATGCCTTGTACTAACCAGGCATTGTACCAGATGCTTGGATTTTGGTGCCAAGGTATTTTGAAATTTTTGAGCTATAGATTGTATGATATTGTGGCTACAATCTATTCGAACAATTCTGAAAGATTATTGGTACAATTCTTATGTTAAAAATTGTTCCCAACAAAATTTATGTAGCAGTGCTCAATGCACTTGGGGGGGGGACTGATTGGAAGCTGAGAGAGACCAATTATTGTCAGAAGACAAGGCTATTTATCAGTTGTAAAATTAATCAAGTGATAACATTCATGCAAGTAAATCTTAATAAATTAAAAAACTACTCAATAGCTACAGTTCAAATAGGCCAGGTATCATGCTAAATTTTAATCAATTTAAAAACTACTCAATAGCTACAGTTCAAATAGGCCAGGTATCATGCTAAATTTTAATCAATTTAAAAACTACTCAATAGCTACAGTTCAAATAGGCCAGGTATCATGCTAAATTTTAATCAATTTAAAAACTACTCAATAGCTACAGTTCAAATAGGTCAGGTATCATGCCAAAATATCCTCCATCAGTTACCAGCTTGCTCCAACCAACAACACTGAATGAGATTCACAATCGCAATGTTTCATCTCCTGATAGACAATCTGCCCTACATTCCATTCCAAATGCCCTTTGGAAAGAGTGTTTCGATGTTGTTTCTTGGCCCAGATATCATCAATCACTCTCTCAGCTGAATGCTGCTTTGCGCCTGTCTGGCACATGCTACAGTTCACCCTCTACTCAAAACGACACCTACCTCTCGTTCCCGATGATTTATCAAACTACCGCTTCATATCTACACAAAACAATGTCCTCTCAGTTTTTTTTATTTGTTGCTAACTGTCGAAGCTGTCATCTCTTGTCCAAAAACCTTCCTTTTCATCTGCCTTTCCATAAATACCACTCCACTGAAACCGCACTACTTTCAGTTCACAATCACATAAGCAGCTCCATGGACCAAGGGACAGATACTGCGTACAGTGTGCTTCATCATTCTGCCGATTTTGCTACCGTAGATCACCAAGTAGGCTAATTATCCTTCACTGCCATGAACACAGGTTTTGTTTTATAAGTTTTCAGAATGATCATGGCAATAGTTATTCTATACAAACATTTACGAATGATGAATTCTGTGTTTCTAAAATCTAAATCCATGGGTCACTAAATCCGAAAACCAATCACTATGTAGCCTAAAATCAATTCTGTAATATAATCAATATATACAGGCATTTACACAGATCGCCACTCTATGGAAAACTAAAATGAGTTATACAAACAGCCAAATATCCACACACATATAATCACTTCATCATTCTTCTAGGTATTCTTAAACTACAGCGCTGTTTACATTAGAAGCATTTCATCTTGTACGGTGTAACACTCATCAAATTCTAATTAACCTTCCACATAAAGACTGCAGAAGACCCTTACAAATGGATTGCAAGACAGCTGGTGGCAAATCATTGATTCGTTCAAATAGAATCGAGGTGATTTAATAAAATACAGCCCGTAAAAACAAAGTTTTTTACTATATCCATCTAGTATCCTATAACGTGTACTCTGAAAATAGTCCGCGTCATTTTACGACATAGCGTGCGTATAATGAGGCAGCGCGCCCGCTTTTGTTGCGGCCAATGGCAACGCTGGCCAATGGCAACGCTGCGTATCGGAAAAGGGGATTCCCCGATTCGAAAAGTTGAGTCCCCGATTCTATAAGCTAGCCTTTTTGGGGAGCTGAAATTTTTATAGAATGAAGTGTCTGCGAGGGCGAGTCTATCTGCCAAGTTTCAGGACGATTGAATGATTGTAAGTGATCAAATGAGTCGTCGCAAGATTTGACTTTTTAGCCTGTGGCTCAAACAAACAAACATTCAAGCAAGCAAGATTTCCGTAAGTTAAACTAGATGGATAAAAAGAACAGGTAATGCAACTGAAAAAAGAATCCTCCTCAACGCATTCTTCGCAGAGCTTTCAACCCAATGTTACCTTACACTGACAAATGTGCTCATGCATTATTACATTATCAGATTTGAAGACCATGAGGGCGTAGGACAGAAGCTCAAAGATTCAACATCAGAAGAAGAGCAGTCTCTTAGGCAATTAATCCTTGAGGCAGCCATGGGTATGTAGTGTTAGCGACTTCATTTTCTTAGCCTCCGCATATGAGTGCAGGCGGCCAATCCTCTCCCTCGCCGTCTCATCTTCTCAACGATAGTGTCAGTCAGTGTACTCATTATAGTTGAGTTGGCTAGGGGGGGGGGTGAAGTAAAGCAGAAAACCTCCACACAAATTTCTGCCCTGGCAGGGATTTGAACCCCTGACCTCTCGATTGACAGTCCAGCACACTAACCACTATACTACTGAGTACCCCTTCAACATCAAGCTCGAAAAAAGAAGAAAAGTATCCCTAAAGCGGGACAAATTTCAACAAACGTCAATCTAAATCCAGTAACATTTAATGAAAAACCAATGCACAGAAGCTCTTGAAACTAAACTGAATCAGACCAAAGTCTCGAAACATGACTACAAACAGCTGAAGCTGCTAATCATGAAACTTCAAACAGTAAAATGTTCTAAGTTAATCGAGATTTAGCAGAGTTGAGCTTAAAAAGAAACACAACACTCGGTATCAAGACAAAGTACAAATCAGACACTTACAGAGTGACTCTAAAAAATCACTCAGAAGCTCTTTTTGTGACAGACGAGTAGCATTAAGTACGTCAACTTCAGATTCTATTGATTGTGGACCTGTGTACAAGTTCTCCATCATCGAACTACATCGGAAGCTACAAATCCTCCGTTGACGACCGTCCCAAGCCTTCGTCAAAGACGATACATAACCATGATGCAAGAGCCCTAGCAGCAGCAGCAGCTTATGAGGCCGCTTCGGTTACCATGGCAACCGGAGCGATCTCAAGCAACACGTGATGAGCTGGCAGAGCACGGACTGTGCCACATCCGGCAGACTTTGCATTTCCTGCCTCTGCGCCTCCTCTCCTCCGCCGACAACAACAGATCCAATAACCTCACGTGAGCGCTTTTCCAGATTTTTCTATTTTCCTATGAATTAGGCTCGCAGCAGCAAACGACGACGACGACGACGGGCGGGACTCGACAATTTCCGATTAGCAAGATCTGAAATTGGTCGGCGATGATAGCAAATGAATGAACGAAGCAGATCACAGAATGAAATGCTCGACACGATACAATGAATGTTGAGAACAATATTAAACACAGCTAAGGCAGTTTTAACTGCAGACGAGGCATATGCTGTAAAAAGATGCAGTGCAACGGCCTTTCAGATTCAGAGACTGGCGTTCAAATTCATGCACCTCAAGCGAGCATTTTCAATATGATAAGTCATAAAATTTATAAGAAAAGATGGTTTCAGAAATAATTTTTGCACCTGTCATTATTTCGAGGGATAGCACAGCACCCTTGTAGAACATCTTAAAGACCTTTTAACATTACCTTCCCTTACCTCATCTCGTATGCATTTATGTCCACATGTATGTATGTATGTGAGTGTATGTATGTAGTATATGTATTTATGTATGCAAGTATCCATGTATCTATGCATGTAATATATATAATGTATGTATGTAAATAAACATCCATACAATTACTTTAGGACCTTTTAATTACCTCCAAAAGTACCATATATGCTGGCCAGAGTGGTGTAAAATTCATTAAGAATTTGAACAGTTCACCAGTAAGCAAACCATGCTTAATTAAGTAACACACACATGTATTGAGTAATAATCAAGAAAGATTGGGGCAGGGTTAGTATAAGCTATTAGCTTTCCTGGCTCCTTTTGCACAGTACTTGCTAAGACAAGACTGTGACTGTTATAATGTTTTGTGCAATAAACAATTCCAGGATGCTCAGAGTACTACAACAGTAGTTGGAAAATGCCACCACGTTCAGGGTTTCTGGAGTATGCTGCACTAAGGATGAGGAATGACACTAACCTTAAACCTTACCTAATTTGTTACCATAGCCCCACACCAAATAACGTCCCTGCCTTTATACGCTACCTCATATACTTTATCTCACTGATCACCGAACACTATTTCTTTCCCGCAAGGAACTACAGCAACAAGAACCATACTATTGATTGCATTAAGTCAGCAGTGGACAGACCATTAATTGCTGTACAGGTATTTATGGCAATTGTGGGTAAAATTAATCAATTTGCGACACATTTTCTTGCTGCAAGCATTTATGGATTTGCCGCTACTGTTGGTTTACTTGGCAAGTTGGCAGTTGGCTAGTTACAGCTAATTAGTGCTACTACTGTCAACACCGCTGTTCCTGTTGATCATGACGGTGATTAAGTGTGTTACACTGGTTCTAGGGAGATGAAACCACTACTTGCAATGTTGTTATTGGTGGCACGGTGGTACAGCTGTGACGTTTTATGGTACTTGTTATTTTAATTAAGAAAATAAAAGAATAATTAAATATAATAGGTCGAATTCGGTTGGGTTGTTGTTGCACTGTTTGTCAAGGATTTAGCTGTCACTAATTCATATTTCTGAAATGTTGTTCTAGGTGTCCCTAGTTAGCGGGATCTTGATCCATTTTGGGACTCCTCTTGCGGACAATCTGGATATATAATGTTGAAATGCTATGTGATTTGATACGGCTTCAATAAAACAGTTTTGATTGATTGATTGATTGATTGATTTGGAGTAGATTCAGAGCACCAATCCAGCCATAGACTCTCCCTAAACTCATGTAGGGTTGCCAATGGGTTTGTGAGGTTAAGTATATACGCTAAGCACGACTTTGGGCTAGATTGGATTTGCACAGATTATTACATCATTACCAAGTCACACGGCTAGACTAATATATTAATTACTAGCTTAATTAATAGGCTCTAACGGATATGCCTGCTAAACTCCCACAGTTAAAATTATTAACTTATAACAAGAGGCATAAATTGGACCAAGCGACTAAGGTTCTGCCTTTTGTTTTTGTGCTGAAAAAAAAAACAGATCGTCAGATGGCCCCTTTCTCTGAAATGGGTCAAAACAAGACAATAGTGTAGAGACAATGAACAGACAAATCACCATTCATCAGGTCAGTGAATGAAATACAGGAAACGGAGGCGGATCAGTCAATAATAACAAGGACATGAATGACACCTTTGATAAATCCACATTCACAAGACAATGCGACATATTCTAAAGTCTAAACGGAGAGTGGCCAATAATTAGTTCAAGGCCTAATTAGCAGAGAATGGAAAACACTTGTTGCATGCACCTTTCGGTTCCTTCACCATCATTGCCAATCACACACCACCATCTGCCTCAGGTTCCTCTATCACCCCTCGGGCTTTATACACTCAAAACTGAAGTCTCACCTCTTCAAGAACTCATACCCCGACTTATCTGATTCTCCACCTTCCCATCCTCAACCTAAACGACACCTGCCTTAACAGCTACTCTGCTCCCTCTGACCCTCTGGCAACTGGACTCGGACCTCCTTCCGACAACCCCTCTGACTCGACACAGCGTTCGTGAATAAACTGGTGCCCTGCACTTGGCTTTTGAGTGGCACTTTAGAAGTTTGTAGCTTACAATTACGATTACAATCTAAAGCAATTGCAATCATAATCACAAACTCAAATATTTTAAAAAGCTAATGCATCACGACCTGCTAATTCATAATATGTTCTGCATCAAGTCCACATTATACCATAAACATGAGGCAAGTAAGTAAATAAGTTGAAAGAAATGAGAAGGCAATGGATAGAATTGATCAGGGTAAGCCTTCTTAAAGAGGAGGCAAGTTCTGAACTAAATGACTGAGGAGTGATTGATGGATGGAACAGAAGATGAATGAAGGTGGCAAAGGAAAACGCAGACGACAGTTGCAAAGGCAAGGTATAAGGCAAGGCAAGGCAAAGGCAAAGTAAGGCAAGGCAAAGGCAAGGCAAGGCAAGGCAAGGCAAGGCAAGGCAAGGCAAGGCAAGGCAAGGCAGGGCAAGGCAAAGTAAGGCAAGGCAAGGCAAGGCAAGGCAAGGTAAGGCAAGGCAAGGTAAGGCAAAGGTAAGGCAAGGCAAAGTAAAGTAAAGTAAGGCAAAGTAAAGTAAGGCAAAGTAAAGTAAGGCAAAGTAAAGTAAGGTAAAGTAAGGCAAAGTAAAGTAAAGTAAGGCAAAGTAAAGTAAGGCAAAGTAAAGTAAGGTAAAGTAAAAGGCAAAGTAAAGTAAAGTAAGGCAAAGTAAGGCAAAATAAAGTAAAGTAAGGTAAAGTAAGGCAAAGTAAAGTAAAGTAAGGCAAAGTAAAGTAAGGCAAAGTAAAGTAAGGTAAAGTAAAATAAAAGTAAAGTAAAGTAAGGCAAAGTAAAGTAAGGCAAAGTAAAGTAAAGGCAAAGTAAAGTAAGGCAAAGTAAAGTAAGGTAAAATAAAAGGCAAAGTAAAGTAAAGTAAAGGCAAAGTAAAGTAAAGGCAAAGTAAAGTAAAGGCAAAGTAAAGTAAGGCAAAGTAAAGTAAGGCAAAGTAAAGTAAGGTAAAAGTAAAGTAAAAGGCAAAGGTAAAGTAAGGCAAAAGTAAAGTAAGGCAAGGTAAGGCAAGGCAAAGTAAAGTAAAGGTAAAGTAAGGCAAGGTATGGCAAGGCAAAGTAAAGTAAAGTAAGGCAAAGTAAAGTAAGGCAAAGTGAAGTAAGGTAAAGTAAAGTAAGGTAAAGTAAGGCAAAGTAAGGTAAAGTAAGGCAAAGTAAAGTAAGGCAAAGTAAAGTAAGGCAAAGTAAAGTAAGGCAAAGTAAAGTAAGGCAATGAAAAGTAAGGCAAAGTAAAGTAAGGCAAGGTAAGGCAAGGCAAAGTAAAGTAAGGTAAGGTAAAGTAAGGCAATGAAAAGTAAGGCAATATTATACCAACGTGAAGATAAATCTGGCCTCCATCTTTATACTAAACTGACTAACTTACTAACTTCGCGAGTTTCTTGTAAGGCGCTATATAAATCGCCATTTATATACATACAAAGCTGATTACTGTTTGTTTATTTCCTATTATCATTCCCATTCTTTGTACCCAGATGTGATGTGTCACCTGGTTTTGTCATTAAACGAATATATATATACTACATATATATATATATTTATATATACATTATAGTCAGGCCAGTTTACACAGACTGCAGCCTGGCTCCTGGTTTCTATGATCCGTCTGACTTCAGCGTGGCTTCTCCAATCGATTCTGAGATTTACTGTGATTTCACTTGAAGCAACCACAGATACTGATGCTTAGTGTATTTTGATAACGGCGCTATATAAGTCTTTAGATTAGATAAGAAGGTAGGGCATGGTTAGGTAAGGTTATGCAAGGTAATCAGTAGCACCACAACTATATGAACCCACAGTCTGCAACGGAGGGGGCCCCCGTCCGAATCTGAAAAGAGGAGCCCACTCAGCACCTGATATAGTATCAAAAGGCCTAAGAGGACCCAAATGAGTAATCTGTTGGGGGTCGACATTTTAAGAAAGGCCACTAAAGGCAAGACAAGGTACAAGTTACAGTAATTCATTCATTGATTCCATGCCTCTACAAAGATATGTGGCCCAAAAAGATTGCAAGATCTTTCTATCTTTCCAACGAAGCCCAAAAAAGAACAACAAACCAATAACAATGGAATATCCTAACAACTTTCCAAATAGGGCTCAACAACAAACTGCCGGATTTTCCATGATGCAAGGCAACAGGTTCACATAAATCAGCACAGGCTGATTTATGTGAACTCCTCCACTGTCCATTTTCAGAAATCCCAAGATCTTCCAACAAAATTCCCAAGAATGGTAAAAAATTGTACCAAAAGATTCCAAGTTACTGAAAAGGGAAAAGTTGTGACGAAATATAAAATGCGTTTCAGCACACACAATTATTCACAAAAATGCCGAGCTAAGAACTGGCAAAGAAAAAACCGGAGCATAGCATTGAATTAACAAACTGCAATGTTTACACGTTACAATTAGGGTTGCCACCTCCTAAGGATACCAATCCGGGAGATTCAATGAATTTTGTTAACATTTGCAATTGTGGTGGTGTTTAACGCATAGGAGATCATATCGAAATACGGGAGACTCCCGCCCAATCCGGGAGAGGTGGCAACCCTAGTTACAATAATAATAAACATCTTTCACTGAGTGAGTTTTTTCTAATCTGACTCACTGCCACAGTGGCAGTGCCACTGTTGCAAAGTACAGTAAAAACTAGTCTGTACACCTTAGAAAAAATCCCAAGATTGCCATGGATGCAAACTTCCAAGATCCCAAGTCAACTCCCAAAATCCGAAAATCTTGGGAAAATCCCAAGGAGTGGAGGCCCTGAGCTCAGGAGGAAACAAGCAAGAATAACGATGACGTCAGTAGGGCAAAACATTGACCTAAATCTCGGACAGAGCAACAACGAACGATCAAAGGAAACCCGTAAAACAGCCAGACAGACCGGCAACCATTTCTGACATTCACAAGATGGCCGTTCTCGCCGCCGTCAAAGGCCGCGTTTAATAAAAGCAGCACGTCACATACGATTTACAAGCGCTGCTCAAGATAGAAAAGGAAACCAAAGATAACAGAATTATGTCACGAATGTTATCAATCATTCCATCGCAAATATTTCGCCAATGCCTGCAATTTTCACTACTGCTTCTTTATGGATTCTGTGTACATTGGCCAGAGCGCTTGTAACACGGAGAGTACGGGCTACGGCCTTCTCCTCCTCAGAGACGGTTAGACCTACTGTGTTGGGACCTTAAACAAGTCCTTCACTCGCAATTGTGTTGCGCCATCGATTGATGCTTGGTCACTAAATAGTGGTGCTTAACAAATGCATGATGATGATGATGATGATGATGATGATGATGATGATGATGATGATGATGATGATGATAGATGATGATGATGATGATGATGATGATGATGATGATGATGATGATGATGATGATAATGATAATAATAATAATAATCCCTTGTTTACCTTCTCCACTGCTGTTTGTGAGTGACCTGGGCGTTAAACTTGATAGCACTCTCGTTTGCTGAAAATATCTCTCGCCTTTCTTGGTCCAGTTTCCATCATCTAATGATTTCACCACCAGGATAGACAAGATTAAGAACTTGGTTTAATAAAAACAGCTGCTCATTAGTAAAAGCTCACAGTCTATGCGTCTAGTTCACTTAAGTAAGTAAATAAGTAAGCAAGTATGTTCTTCATTGAACCAGAAGCAGAAGATTCACACTCCGGTGTACAAAATTAAATGTACACATATACATACATACACACATACATACATATGTACGTATCAGACTTGTATAGTAAGCAAGGCTTAAAATAAAACTTCAAGACCAAGACCAAGACCAGACCAAAACAGTTGAGTTCCAAGACCGAGACCAAGAAGACATGCGGTCAAAGACAGTTCAAGACAATTTTTCTCGCAACTGTTCAAGACTACCAGGGACAAGTCAGCTGATCTCCTGAATAGCATAAAGAAGTTAAATATATATTTGACTCATGTCTGAAATCTTCTAAACGATTTTAAAATTTTAAATTTTAAACCAACAATGTTCCATTCCAAATAAATAAATTATAAATTATCAGATTGGCACAGGACACAGAAATGAATTTTATAGGGCAAGAGCTACAGACAGTTTGCAGGAGACCTGTGTAGACCACTTCTTCAAGAGAACAAGACTTTCGCTTTGAGACAGTTTCCAAAAAGTGAAGAAATGACCACGGAACCAAGACTGAGAGTTTTAGTTCCCAAGACCAATAGCAAGACAAAAACCTGTCTTGAGATGTCTCGAGACCAAGACTGAGTCTCGAGACCATACATCTCTGGCATGCACATACGTGTATGTAAATACGCACATGCATACATTCAAGCCACAAGCAGCAGCATTTATACAGTGTACTACAAGCTCTAGGAGTCCATGGAATATATATATATATATATATATATATATATATATATATAATTATATATACATACGTGTATATAATGTGCATATATATCCATTTGAAGAGGTTCACCCAGACGCTCTTGTGGCAGGCACTCGGGCGGCTGAGATGAGTGACAAGTAAGTGGATGATGCTCAGTGGCAACTTCTTGAAGTAAAGGTGGAAGCAGCAGGTAACACGGAGTACGCAGTTCGATCACCAGAGGGACTCAGCACCTGTGGGGTTATCCAGTCCCAAAGTCCCTGCACTGTGTTCGTAAACAGAGCACACTGAGAAATAAAGTGCCTCTTAATTAAACGGCAACACATAGGTGTTATGATGGAAGCTGTTGTTTCTTGCAGATCATTTCCAAGATGAGAAAGAAGTGTGGAGTGGCCACTGTATACAGTTCAACACAGAAGATGACTGTCCACGTATTGTGCTACAATTTTGAAGAGGAGAAGGAGGACGACGAGGAGGAGGAGGACGAGGAAGAGGATGGGAGGAGAACAAGAAAAACAAGGAGAATGAAGATAAGCAAGAGAATGAGAATGACAAGGAGTAGGCGGAAGAGAAGGAGGAGAAAGAGGAAAAGTAAGAGAAGAAAATAAAGAGGAGGAGGAGGAGGAGGAGGAAGAGGAAGAGGAAGTAGAGAAGATGAAGGAAGAAGTACGGACTAAGAATCCTCTGACAGTTAATAGTGCTCAATATTAAGTGTGAAGGACTCATTCAACGTCCCTATACTTCTCTGCTCTCTTCTAACACTAATCCTGCATATGGTCCACAGCATATGGTCCACACCTCTACACATGCAAGCATGCACAGACACGTGCAAAGACACACGTACGCATACACGCGGCCCTAGTAACGAGAGACAAAAATTCTGAAGGCCACTGGTTAGGTAAGATCGAGATTTCTCGATCCACTTGTTTTGTCAGTCGATCATCCATCCCTCTGATCGATTGATCTCGGTCAGTGTCATCATGATTTGCTTTATGGTATCTGCGATCGTGTTTACGATTGAAAAACAGCCATACCAAGGCACGCCGACATCGGTAAACATACGGAGAAAAGGACAGAGAGGACACCCCGTGCACCAAGGCACAGGCAGGCACGGGCAGAGGCTGCCCCATGTGATCCCTGGCAACAATCACCAAGCAGAAGGCACAGACTGTGGCATAGATTCGAAATGAGGCTTACAGCCAGACACAGCGAAAGGGAAAGAAGCATAATCGTAGTAATTGCGCATTGTTCTTTGGAGGACAATCGTTCTGAGGAGGATAATTGATTGCTCTGAGGAGAACAGTTGTTCTCATGTCAGAGGATAACTGTTCTTAGGAGGACAAAATTTTGTTCTAAAGAAGACAATTGTTTTAAGGAGGATAATTGTTTTGAGGAGGCAGCCTTAAAGTAGCACGCAATGATAGGGCCAGATTATTCTCTTGTATCTTTTCCAACTATGAAGAGTACCACCTGTGGCCTATTACCATATATGCCATGTGGCTTTTTCTAGCAGTCACAAGCAAGTCTGTGTTTGTGTATATGTATCTGTGGTTGCATAGGTCTAGTGGCTGTAGCTCCCTTGACTGCTAATTAAAGGTCAGAGGTTCAAATCTCCAAGGAAGCAGAATTTATTTGAGATTTCGTCTATCTCTAAAATTACACTCCCTGACCGTTGGTACAGTGTCGTTTGGATAGCCATACCCTCATTCAAATCTCCTCTATATCTTCCCAACATCTTCAACCAGATCTTGACTCATATCTTCCGTTTCTTCCATAAATTTCTACTCATATCCTCTCCACATCTGCACCCATATTTCCAGCCTATTTTCGCCCACAATTTCATCCACATGATCGCCACATTTCATAAAACTATTCATCGATGTCTTCCTCACATCCCCACCTATATTTCCACCGATATAGTCCCTTCATCTGTACCCTAATCTAAAAACTTTTTGGAAAGAATGAATGAATGAATCTATATTTTCCTCAAATCTCGACCCATATCTTACACTCATATTTCCACCCATATTTTCACCCACATCCTCACCCAAATTTCTACATGCACTGCAGCTTAACCCCACTCCACCGTCCACCACAAAATAACAAATCAGTGATTACTCAAACGATATATTTTACAACCAACAAACGAATCAAGGAACACACAGCAGTAAAACCGGAATCTGGCAGCTTCTTATCTTATCGTCGCAACAACTAATAAGAGAAAACGGTGGATATTACATATTAAAAAACAACTCCAATAAAACTGTCCGGCGATAAAACGGCGTCGGAACGAAACCTGAACAATATCCAGAGACCAGTAACCAAGTTCCCCAGAAGTAGGGCGAAACATCGGGACCGGCGGAAAGGGCTAAAGGGTAAAATGAGGGCAAGCGGAGGCAATCTTGACTGGAGACAAGCGGTCTCTAGAAAGCATAGACGGTCTGTCTCCAATCACGATTGCAGTCAAGAGAGAACCAGCGTATACAAACCACACTGTGAAAAACTAATAAAAAAACGATGTCTGGTAGGATCAGGCACTGCTACATCAGAATGTTCAAACCGGCACACAGACAAAAATGGTTACCAGCTAGTAGCAAGCCCACCCAAGAATTTGGAAGTCATGTCTAATCAGAGAAGACACCAATTTACGTGGTCAGAAAGCCACACTATTGGTTTTAAAGAACATTATCAAAGCATATGCTTGTGTAACCAGATATCACTGTGCAATCATGGAGCTATATATAATACATCCATCCAGTAAACCACTTGCTCTCATAAACATCCAGTCACTCATCTGCTTAATCAGCTGCCTTCTGACCTACCTGTGGCTCATCCATCCATCCAAATCATCCCACCATCCATCACCCATCCATCCATTTATCCATCCATCCATCCATCCATCCGTCTCACCCATTATCCATCCATCCATCCATCCATCATCCATCCACCTCCACCTCTGGCATCATCCAATCATCCATCCATCCATCCACCATCCAATCCATCCATGCAAATCCAGTCCACCCTACCTATGAACTTTCCACCATACTAGCATCTGATATTTCTTCCAAACAATACCCCAATCGAATTCATGTTGTGGCCTGCTGCTAGATACACGAAGAGGCCTTTTGAACAAACTTCACCTAATATCAAGCTGGCTGTAAGTCAGGAATGTACCACAGCGACAGTACAAGCGTTCTACCTACCCACAGAGGTCATACCCCTTCAGGGTCTGCTCCATGTCCGTACCGAGTGCACTCGGGTTTAACTCAGAGACTATTCCGAGCAGTTGAATTACATCAGCCCAATGTTCCCTACACCCTATACCCCCATGTGCTCGGGGTCAGAGCCTTGCAACTCTAACCACTCTGGTTCCACGGTTACACAACTGACACGGATCTCACAGTAAGGTCATGGGTCACATGTCAAAGGTTAGTTGATTATTAAGCAGATGATAAAACTGGAAAGAAATGATAACATCTGTGCAGAAGAACTCTATCCATCGGGATCGAATTGCTGGCTTCTTCATCCTAGCTCTGTCTAATTAAAGCAATCGGACAAAAGTTAATTAAGTTAATAAAGGTCGGGCGTGTAATTAGTTCTATAAATAAAACCTACTTTGAAAAAAATAATTACAAGCGTCCCCAATTATTACTGAGCAACTGTCCGTCTCAGTTTGCTTGACTCACTGTGTGTGCATGTTCGTCTGTGTGTTTGTGAGTCTGCATATTTACCTTTCCTTTACTGGATCATCCATCTGTCAATCCATTCCTCTGTTAATTCATCTGTCAGTCCATTCATCTGTTAATTCACAGATCTGTCAGTCCATTCATCTGTTAGTCCATTCATCTGTTAGTCCATTCCATCTGTTAATTCATCTGTTAGTCCATTCATCTGTTAGTCCATTCATCTGTTAGTCCATTCATCTGTTAATTCATCTGTCAGTCCATTCATCTGTTAATTCATCTGTTAGTCCATTCATCTGTTAATTTATCTGTTAATTCATCTGTCATTCCATTTATCTGTTAATTCATCTGTCATTCCATTTATCTGTTAATTCATCTGTCAGTCCATTCATCCGTTCATTCATCTGTCAGTCCATTCATCCTTTCATTTCATTCATTCATTCATCTGTTAGTCCATTCATCCACACCATCCAGCCAAACAGGAACCCACCAATACACCCATCTATTTACCTCAATCCATCCATCCACCAATCCAAGCAATCCATCACTCCATCACTCCATCCATCTAAGACCCACTCTCTCTGGTCTCCCACCCACCGAAGACCAACATGAATTTGAGTGGCAAAATGGTCCAGTCCTACTTAACGACTGGGACAGATGGCGACACTGCAGCTGACATGAGGGGCAGGGTGCCAGTCCATCTGGTCAGCACAGAACCGACAACTCAAGGTTACATCACAAAAACGACTTCGAAAAACACCCGGCCAATCCAGACCCCTCCCCTGCTCATGTGCGTCCGTGTCTCCGTCTGTCTCTCTGTATGTCTGTCTGTCTCTTTTTCTCCATCTCTCTCTCTCTCTCTCTCTCTCTCTCTCTCTCTCTCTCTCCATCTCTGTGTGTCTCTGTCCGCGAATCGCTGCGGATAAGAGCATTCATTAGAGCATTATGTAAACAACCATTTTCTGGGTCAAGCGCAGCAGCAGCAGCAGTGGCATAGGGCCCCATCGACGGCGGGGGTGGCGCTGGAACTGCAGAGGGTCGAGTCAAAGTATTGCGTGTGGCTGAACGGGTGTGAGTCACCAATTGTTTACGAGTGCTTTAGACTCAATAGACCCATCACGCTTTCATCCACAAAACGGATTTTTAACCGAGAGGGTTGACGAAGGGGTCTACAAACATCTATCTACATGCATCATTTATATACATGTATATATGCATTTAAAACATAATTATCTGTTAATACCATGCCATTACTTATATTTATATGTGCATATGTGAGTCATTTATTAATACATGTGATTAGGTATTATAACTGCATACATGAGCCATTTATTATTATGTGATTATGTATTTTATGCCTTTATGAGACGTTTATTAATACATGTGCTTATGTATATTTCTATATGTATAATATGAGACATTTATTAATATTAATATGCATATAAAAATATTATAATACATTTATTAGTACATGTGATTATGTATATTTATATATGCATATGTGAGACATTTATTAATACATGTGAAATAGCCAATGCATTTATGGTATAATAATTTATTAATACATGTGATTATATATAAATGTGCCTTACTTTGAGCAGCTATAAGAGGTCGTGATATCTAGACAACATTTACACAATTCTTTTTATGCTTTCAGCATTTTATGGCTTTACTGGTATATTTGTTTTGCTAAGCAAACTTCTTAAGTCATAAGATCATTTTTATTGTATAAAGCTTATTTACTTTGTGCAATTTATACACTGGGCACAGCAGGTAAGTCAATTTGCCAAATAAACTGAAAAAAGGACCAGATTCAAACCTAAAATGTACACAGGAGTGACAGGAGAAAGCATTTTAGACTTGAAATAATGTCTCCAGTGAAATACTCATTTTAAACCCCAACAGCGAATAAAAACGAAAAAAATGAATTTTCAAAACATTTTCCTGGCTCAATCAGTAATTTACTCAAATCGCTAACACCTGGGTCGACAACCCCAAAATTCTTAACGATGACCAAAATAGGTGGGGTACTGCCTGGGGTATTCTACACTTAAACCTACACTACTCGATACCTTATCACCCAAATCATAGCTTAGCAAGCACAGTACAACGAGTGCATCCCACCTCAAGGACTATGTTGACTAGAAGCTGGTGCAATAATAATAATGTCTGGTGTATTTATACATCAAAGCATAAAATCAGAGATAAATTACGTCAGGTTAAAAATATATGAATATGCATGACCTATTGTGATAATTATAGACCCAGTGTGTGTAGCATTACATAGCCTTTCGATCAAAGTAAAAATATATCTTTGTAAATAACAACTGCCGACTATAATAGATATTTTTGGAGTACGAAAGAAGAAATATTAACTCCAACAAAAAGATGACAAGTTAATGACAAATAATAACCATTAAACATGAACCTTGCCTACCCACCACGTCTTTATTCGAATATACTGGCAATTTAACCTCAATTACTTCACTATATGGATGCGCATTTGAGATTAGTAGTAGTTTCAGTTTAACGACACTGTGTGGTAACAAAGACCATTAGCGTCGTCCTCCTCCTTTATCCAGGCTTGGGACTGGCACTGTCAGAGTACAAACAGTGGCAGAGTTTTTTTAGACTAGTTTCCGCTTTCACCACATTTGTACCCTTCGTGTAAACTTTGCCCCATCTTACCCCACCCCAAGACAAACTGGCGCGGGGGAGAACGGGTTGAATCTGTGCATTCAAGCAAACAAAGTTTTATTGGTTCTGCTTCAAAACAATTGCAGGGAATCCAGACAATTGCATTTCACAGGGTTCACAGTGGGGTATGTTGCGTCAGAGGGGTAGGGCGCCCGTCAATAAAAACCCTGGATCTTCTATTCACTTAGGCCATAAAAATGTTTTTCTTGTCTTCTTATTGTCCATGAAAAGAGATCATCAGAACCTATCAAGAACTTTGGGCCAACTACATGAGACTCCGAAAAAAAAGAACCAAAGAAACATGAGCACAATAGCTGCTATACTGCTGGATGTCTGCAGATGTCTACATGTGTGTGTCTGCCTGTCTGACTGGTCTGTCTGTTTACCTGTCTGTCTGCTACCATCTACTTACTGTCAATTCTCCTAAAAACTATTCAGCCTGCATACCTGTGTCTCTCGTTTTCTCTCTTCCTTTCATTTTTTTTCAGTGTCTCCTTCCATGTCTATGCTGCAGTCTGTCTCACTCTCACTCTGTTTCCTTCGTACGTCCCTCTTCTAAACCTCCCTCCCTATTCTCTTGGTCTTTCTGTATGTATGTCAATGAGTCTGTTGTGGTATCTGTCGGTCTGGCAAAATTCCTTCACCTGAGCCTTTGCCTCAACAACAGGCATACTAATGGAATGCATGAGAATGAGTAAACAGCATTTCTGGTGCAATTATGACAAACACCAGATAGACGGAGGAGAGACATCAACGACCGAGTGAAGAGTCAACATCAGTCCACAGCTGTACACAAAGTGCGATTGCTGGTCGGGAAATGTTGCAGATCTAGGGCTACGAGCAGTGCCCCATTTACCATTCAGCTATAAAAGCTGCAGCTTTGTGTTTCACAATCCGCAGGGGCCTCAAACACATATATATATATTAATGAATGCTAAGAACAAAATGTACCCGAAAATGTATTTTCAACGGGAGACAGTCTGAACTAGTTGGATGATCAAGTGGCGAGGGAGAGGACCCCCCCCACATGCAATGGCTAAAATATTGAAGTCTTTAATATTTTATACCTTTAGTGAAGTCTTTAATATTTTATACCTTTAGTGAAGTCTTTAATATTTTATACCATTAGCTCCTTCTGAGAGTCTGTTTGTCTTCTTTTTTAAAGTTATCTCCCACTCCTGGTTGGTATGCCATCCAACGTGCTATGATGACGGTGGGTGGACTAAGGAACATTTTTTACTAGGGTCCATTTCACAATGTCAACCTTACATTGCAACATTTCTAGTTTAAATTATTTGTTTATTTATGAACCTCGTAAGCTCTGGAAACCAGTCCCCAGAACCTACTGATGTATGTGCCACAGCGAATTCAAGATTCTTAATTCAAAGTCCACTTCTGTTCAACAAGCTGGTGGACTGAACTCTTGAACTTCTGATCAAATTGCCAATTACTTCAACATTCTGTGTCCCAGGCATCTAAAAGACCCACTCTTGAATTCAGATCAAAGTGCATTATCACACAGCAGCCGAGTTCTGGGGCGCTCTGGGTGGATGCTCCACAGCTTGGAATGCATGTCCAGTTCTGTACTTTCTATCAGTTTCATTAATTTAATTTAAGTCTAAACTTAAGCTTTGTCTCTGCCTACCTGCTTACCTACCCTTGACTTTTGATTTCCGTGGCTATCAGACTTTGACCAGACTTCTCCAACGGATTACGATTTGAATATGGTCTCCCTTAAAAGCAACCATAGGTTGATGCCTTGTGCATTATGGCAATGGTTACATAGATCCTAATAGATTAACTTAACCACTCAGATCAACCACTTAACTACAGCTATAACGTCCTTCACTTCTACAAAATCTTACAAATTATTTGGTGCACAGCTTGTTATTAAACCTACCATCTTGTGATTTCTCTGACCTCTTGATTTTCGACTGGATTTCTCCAATGTAGTGTTGTTTTAGTTTTGCCTTGAGTTTTAGTTTTAGTTATTATTAGTTTTAAATGCTAGGTGTTTTAGTTATTATTAGTTTTAGTTATTTCGCCAAGTTTTAGTTTTAGTTATAGTTTTAGTTATTAGAAACTGACACTTCCTCGTTTCAGTTTTAGTTTCTTCAGTTTTAGTTTTAGTTTCAGTTGTTTGTTCACTGATAGTTAGCCGACAACAATGTATATCAAATTACTGCCAATAGGCAATAGCAACCATTATTCTTACAATATGACAACATGCCATGTATCATACATGATATAATGTCCCTTTAATGATTAGTGCGGTAAAAATTTCTTGTTGAGCTTTATGTGATTCCCCGATTTTCGCCCGTATGTACAAAAGCATTGAATATTCAAGGACGCTAGGTTTTCGTTGTGTGTTTTCATTAGGTTTTCGTTAGATGTTTTAGTTATTATTAGTTTTGACCGTTTTAGTTTCAGTTATCGTTTTTGGCCGGCTCTGCGAGTTTTAGTTATTATTAGTTTTAGTTATTTCACCAAGTTTTAGTTTTAGTTTTAGTTAACTATAACGCTGAGTTTTCGTTAACGAAGGTTTTCGTTTTAGTTTTAGTTAACGAAAACAACACTACTCCAATGGATCATGATTTTGACTACAGTTTAACTTGGGGGTGCTCACTAGTGGTTAGCATGCTGGACTGTCAAACCTGAGGTCGAGGGCTTAAATGCCCGCCAGAGTAGAAATTTGGTTCAAGATTTCTGCTCCGTCTGCACCCTCCAGCCAACTCAGCTATGATGAGAATACTGACTGCACAGTGTCGGTGTGATGATGAGACGGCAAGGAGGAGGACTGACCACCAGCCCTTATATGCTGAGGCTAAGAAAATGAAGTCGCAAACACTTCATACCCATGGCTGTCTCAGAGCTAGCTTCTTCTTCTGAACTTGAAGCAATGATTGATTGAGATCTTACACATTGTAACAACAGCAGCACAGAAGTCCTTTGATTTGAATAAATTAGACCAAACCTTCAATAAAATACATTACACTACCAACCCTAGTGCTGCTCCACTTTTCAAGTCATGCAAGCTGAACACGAACCAAAACTAGCATCCACAATGTTGAGATGTGTACACTGGAACTAGGGGTCTGCGGGTATACCCGTACCTGCGGGTTTACCCGTACCCAACCCGTACCCGCGGGTTGGGTACGGGTCGGGTACGCGTTTCACGAGTCGAGTCGGGTACGGGTAGGGTCATCACGGGTACGGGTATACCCGATTTTACCCGTACCGTAACAGTTTTTTAGTGTTCTAGGTGACAGTATATTGACCACGGATATGAATGTACTATGCAATTGAGACAGCACAACATTGAGTTGCATGTGACAAGTTTTATAAGTTGACTGCCTCTTATTATTACTACTACAATAACTGCTGCTGCTGCTACTACAACAACTACTTCTACTACTGCTGCTGCTGCTGCTGCTGCTGCTGCTGCTACTACTACTACTACTACTACTACTACTACTACTACTACTACTACTACTACCACTACTACTACTACTACTACTACTACTACTACTACTTCTGCTACTGCTACTATTACCACAACAACAACAACACTGCAACAACTATAACAGCAATAAGAGCAACTACAACTACTACTACCACTACTAACATCATCATCATTATCCTATTTATTATTATTATTATTACTACATGCTGAGGTGTAAGCCTATTGGCCTGGTAGGGACAGGGGCTATGGGAAGGCGTGTTAATGACGTGACGGGTACTTTACGGAGATGCGGGTATACCCGCTGGTACGGGTAGGGTCGGGTAGTAATTTTGAGTGCGGGTCGGGTACGGGTATGGGTAACGGTTCTGTGTTACGGGTACGGTTCGGGTAGCAAAAATGCTCTACCCGCAGACCTCTAACTGGAACCTCCTTACAGCACAATTTGTTACAATGCAACGTCTCATTATTTGCAATTTGGACACTATAAAGTAAAACCCCCCCCCCCCCACAAAAATGTCTCATGGCTAGTTGATCACTCTTGCCTCTATTCAGCTGACAACCATTAATGTTCCTTTTGGGTTTACCAATAGACACCTAGTCAAGTGACTGTTTGGATTTGTATAACCTTATATTGGTGACCAGTGAAGAATATAACACTTGGATAAATGTTTTCACATGTCCATTGCGCATATTGGTCTATGTTTTGACTGCTAGAGTGAAAGGGGAATTGGACAATTTGTGATGGAGCCACTCAGAGCTTTTCTTACTGTATTTCAGTCACAAACCCTGCAAGCCAATGATTTCACTTTCAGGAGATAAGTAATTGAGTAAACATATCATGACCAAGCACAGGATTTAAATCCACAGTTTCCTTATTTACTACTGGAACTCACACACCTGTTTTGCTCCTGCACCACAAGTAGTCTATCAAGCATTGGCAAAGTTAACCCAGTCCTAATCTCTTCAACTCTGTGGTCACACCAATCACAGACCTCTTACTATATCTGATGATCATAAGAACACTCACAGGCAAAGACTTCTGTTTTGTGCCTTCTATCTATCTGTGGTTGTGTCTGGTGATTTAAAATACATGTAGCACATTCAAGATCCTCATCTCTGAGGTGTGGAAACATGCTTATCTCACCTATCAATCAATCAATCAAAACTTATAGTGTCCCTTCCCAATCCCTACTCAGAGATGCTCCCGACCCAGGCAGTCTTTAGTAGCTGTTGGAACTGAGATAAGGAGATGTTTGGGAGAAGGTGAATGGCTTACGGAAGACTAGTGCATATTTAACTGTATAACTACTGGGACAAAATGTCCCAGTAGTTTTAGCTTTGCCCCAGTAGTTTTGGTGATTTTCCCAGGTAATACTCTACTTTCAATGTTAGTTTCCAATAACATTGAAAGTATTGTAGCAGACGTTGTCCCAGTAGTCCAAATCCGTTAAAATATGCACTGGGGAAGATCATTCCATGTTGATGGACTGACCACGGAGAAAGAATTGGACTGCATTGTGGTAGAATAGGCAAATGGAACCTTCAAGTCACTACGCATCTTATATATGTAAAACAAGAAACCAATAGTCTAGGAGTGAACTGACTGTATTCTAGCAATACTAAAGGTATACCTAGCACAAATCTCTATGGTAATCCCTTCATTGGGCTGTGTGTGTGTGTGTGCGGGTGACCCACCACTGTAAGTGACTGTCTAATTACCTGAGCATTGTTTGCTTGCTGATGTACATTTTGCATTTTCATGAACGTTTTTGCTTTTTATGTGTTTGCTAGGTACTCAAATGTGCTATATTAAGTGGCCAGTTAGCTAACTAACTCATCAACGTGTCTGTCTGAAAACTTTTATGAAGCCCGGTTAAAGGGCTTGATGGATGTATTGTCTCTGTGCACAAATAAAACCACTGCAATTCAACAACAACAATTAAGAGACCTCTTTCAACTTCTCAACATGATTTCCCACTTGAACCCTGACCTCAAACGGGTCGAGTGCTGACTTACCTGGATGGCATAGTACTCTATGGAAGGAAGGTCACCCAACTAAGCGACAAAGCCTCACGTTACTTTTGACCAGTTCCGCAAGCGCCTGAAAACCTCCCTTTACCAGTGAAGAGACTGGCTCGGGTCGGGAGTGCCTCTGTTTTGAGTGGCGCTATATAAATGCTTGATTACGATTACGATTACTTAACTTCAAAGTGCTTGCCAGTGTCACATCCACAGTGCCGAGCCGTCACTAATGTCTGCTGTGAGCAGGTATTACCTTTAGGCGTTAAGTCCTGAGAACCATCAGCTGCAGAGGCAGGCGGGCGTGAGGAAGAGATTAGGAATCATGATAGGAGCATCTGCTGGTGATTCGGAGGTTGCTGGCAACAGCTTATCCTATGCTTGTTTCCCTGTTTCTCCATCCCATCCTCCCTAAGTCCGTCTGACATACTTTTATACTCCTTAACGCTTCAAATAAACAAGAGATCATCCTAAAGTCTGCTTCATATCTCATGACTTATGCCATGACTTCAGAGTGGATACATCTCGACTCTATCCACAAGTCATTCCCAAGTCAAACCAAGAAAGCATAATTATTTTATAAATGTTTATTCTATAAAAGTTCAGACACGATTCGATACTATACTAGAGTCAATTCAAAAGGAAAACCAACTCTGCCACTGTTTGTACTCTGATAGTGCCAGTCCCAAGCCTGGATAAAGGAGGAGGGCGACTCTATAATGATCTTTGTTATCACATGGTATCATTAAACTGAAAGCATACTACTACAAACATCATCCCATGAGTCTGCAGACAAGAGTCAATGTTAGACTCCATTCTAAATTATAGTCGAGCAAGGAGAATTCAAGAGACAACCCAGATTTTCCCTCGCCCATTGTTTCTTAACATTTCCTTCCCTTAGTTTACAATTATTGCTCACTCGCTTGCTCTTAACATGTGAAATACACTTCCGGTTCTCCATTCCACTTCTTTCTCTCTACTTCCGGCCTAATCCGAACCCATAATCACTGCACCATCGACATATAGCATCAGCCCAGACGATCTACTATCATCTCTCTATCTGTTTTGAAGTCATGCAGAGATAAATATGTAGCGTTCTAATTACGGGTACTCGGCGGCTATTTTCAACGGATCTCTGACGGCAATCAATAGCGGTTCAACCCGGCACCACCACTCGCAACCTCCCAGGGGCCGTAATTGCTGGCTTCATATAGTGAACTAACAACTGTTACAGTAGGCAACAGGTGCAAGAAAACAAACGGATCTGACGTAATTTCCACCATAAACACCAATTTATATCGGATTAGGAACCGCTCGTAAATCCTGAGGTGCCCGAAGGATTGAGACATACGGCTGCCCTATAGGTGTTAAAGAGTCCTTTCTGAAAAATTGGCTTCCCTCTTGTGTTATACTGAGTTTAAATTTTAGTTCATTATCCGATGTGTGGCGTGTGACAATAGTGCTCTATAGAAGTCTGAAGATCAAAATATTTGTGAACAGGGTTTTCGTAGAGGTCTCTACATTATACCATTGTTTATAGAGTGTTTACAGAAGTGATATAGAAGTCTCCATTAGAATTAATTGAATTTGTTTATTGCACAGAACAGGTTTTAGGTTGCAATCATGAAACAACAAGTGCAGTGCAATAGGAGCCAAGAAAAGCAAATACCTTATACTGGTACTAAGCTTGACCCCTCTTTCTTGAATCATAAATGTATTTTGATACTTAATAAATCATTGAATATAGGGTCAAAGTAATGCAACAGAAGTCTCTACATATGATCAATACTTATGGGGTGTTTATAGAAGAGCTATAGGTGTCCCTACATTAGATCATTATTTTTATAGGATGTTTATAGAAATGCTATAGAAGGCTACACTAGATCATTCATTTATACATTCAGAGCATTTGTCTTTCGCCTCTCCAAGATAAATACTCAGAGGCGCTCCCAGCCCAACCCTGATGAAAAAGAACAGTTTTCAAGTGTTTGTAGAAAGTGCAAGCAGAATCCATAGCTAAGACAAGGCACAGATCCAAGGAGAGGGGCTATTTAAGGTGGAAGGCTTAACCACTGAAAAAAAACATTGTCGAGGTGCATGCTAAAGGAACAACCGGTTCACCCCAAGCAGTGAAAAAAAATCTCCAGCCAGCCAAACTTGAAATATTAATAATAATAATATTTATTCTTTAATGAAGCACAGGTCTGACAAACGCACTGCGCTGTACATGTACATGTTATGACGATTAAACAATTCACAAGAACAAAAATTACAGAAGACATAAATCAAAAAGTTGCAGCCATGCAAGGCACAGGCTCATTGTACTTTTGCTGCTACCTAGGGAATGAAGGCATCAGCTAAACCCAGGGGAGCCTTATGGGATTCGAACCGGGTCCGTGAAAACTTCAGGCAAGAGTGTTATCCATTATACTATCCCCTCTTGAGGGGGAGCAGAGCTTGTGTAAATAGGAAGAACCCTACCCATCCCAAATTAAAATCTTAAGTTCAATGCACTGGGAAATAGACAGCCAATGAAATTGAATGAAGACCGGTACATCATGCATGAAATGTGAGTTATGGTTACATTTTGTATTTTTGTAATGCTGCAAATGGCACATGTCAAGCTGCCCAATGAGTCCCAGCGGGAGGCCCACACAGACGGCACTACGGTAGTCAATCCTATAACTAGTAAATGCGTAGACAGAAGTAAGCACAGCATTACTTGAGACCATAATGTAAAAGATATCTCTTAAATTATGCTTGAGAAAGAACGTGAAATGATTCATAATTGGCGCAACTGATAACATAGCACGACATAGGAGATTCAGAAGTTCCGAAAAAAAGTTCTTCTTCATTTATGATCCCAAGACTACCCGCAGATGTATACAGATGACAAAGTGAGTCAAGTTAGTGGTTATGGCAAAACAATCTGTTTTTCTTACCTGCTTTCTAATACCAAGCCATATAAATTGCGTTTCATATGCATTGAGACGCAAATAATTGGACAACATCCATGCCCCAAGCGCCAACTTATTCTGCTGCATTGTGACCACTGAAGTAAGAGCATAAGATACTGGTCACTGCAGAAACACCTGGATGTTATCGGCATAAAGCTGACTCAAAACACCATAGGAAGCCAGGGCAGTCGCAAGGTTCACAGTTTTCGCTCTTGATTGAACTACAGCCTTTCCCAGTCACACTTTATAAAGACCGACCTTACTAAATGTCTTAATGAAATAGTCTACCTTCCAATCGTAGATAAACGACTGTGCACTATTAATAATCTAATACTAATGTTGTGCTGCTTTAGAGCAGCATTTCTCAAAGTGTGTTCTGCAGAAACCTAAAGTCTGTGAGGGGGAAGACAAGGGAACCCATGAGAAATTTGATAAAAGTGCTGTTTGAATGTGTTGTTACATTGTTACATCATAAATCAGACTCCAAGGTGAAGACAAGGGTTGTGAGGGAAAATTTCATTTAAAATAATTTATAATCTAATTACTAGGGTCTAAAACTGTATATACCCCGAGCACTATTTAAAAACATTATACCAGAATATGTTTTCTTCATGTTGGAGTTCCGTCAAAAAATTTCAGATCAAAAGTGTTCTGCAGTGAGAAACCATTGGGAAGTACTGCTTTAGGGGTACCACTCAACATGTTATCGAAGTGGATAAAAATAAAGACAAAAATACTGACCACCTATGATTTGAGCAACTGCAAATGAAAGAACCTGAGAGCGTCACAGCTTGCGAACATCAAGGAAGCACACTTCTACAATGCTCCAAGCAATTCCGGACAAATCCCAGTTTAAAATCTTGACAAATGGTTGCCATCAGTGGGACCATCCTTGTGTAAACTTTGTGCTGAATTTTAGCTAAGGGGTGCTCTTAGTGTAGTGGTTAGCGTGCTGGACTGTCAATCGAGAGGTACGGTGTTTGAATCCTTGCCACGGCAGAAATTTGGTTCGAGATTTCTGCCCCACCTGCACACCCCAGTCAACTGAGCTATAATGAATACACTGACCACACACTGTTGATGGGAAGAAGAGACGGCGGGGCAGAGGACAGGCCACCCGCCCTCATATGCCGAGGCTAAGTAAATTAAGTCACTAATACTTCACACCTGTGGCTGTCTTAGGGTTAGCTTAAAGTACTGAGCTTCTTCTTCTTCTCTATTTTTTAAACATTTCTGAGAACTTCCGGTTACAGATTGCAGTCAGTGTCAATGTTTTCGAGTCTGTTTTTCAGTTATAAATTAAAAACTTGCATAATATGATATTTACACAGTCATCATTATCACCAAACATGCATTTAAAGGTTTATGATGACCAATTCACAAGATTCAAACAGAGCTGGACGTCAATTGGTCTATCTCGTTCATTTTGAACCTTGGATATATCAATCTGCTGACGATGGTCCATTGAACTTTGATACAACGAAATTTTACTGTGCCTTTGCATGCATGTCTATATCTGGACATCTGAATAGGGAATTCCTTAAAGTGACATTGCATTTTCTACCATGGGCTGTTTTCCGTTCCACCATTGACTGTTTCATCGCATTTACTGAACTTCTTAATGAACAACAAACAGCCTATCAGCCTTTCACAGTTCTGACTTGGTCCAAGCTGACATAAACTTAATGTTGGATGGTACTTTTATAGTCAGAATGCTGTACTTATACTAACTAAATGGCCATAGATATATACGGTTTAAATGATTGTCTACTTAACCTAGATGTTTGTTTGCAGAGTGCTGTTTGGCAACTGGTTAAATAAATGGGAATATATGCCCTTTCTCTTTCATCCTTTAAATATACTTACTTTGAATATCAATGCATTACAATGGATATACAGTACTTACGGTCTAAAACGCCTGTATAACAACAGGCTCATAATAATATGGGAATAATGGAATGAAAAGAGATGAATTGCTGCAGCAGACCATATATTATCTCAAAACTTGAACCTGACAGAAGCCAAGCAAAGCGCTGAAACAGTCTTCCAGACGGTTGTTACAAATGGCAAGAGTGCAAGCAAGATTACACCGAGCTTCCCTGTTCTCTTTCAATTCTGAACAACAAGTCAATCCACAACACGGTCAGTTAGTCACTGTGTACCTACAAAGACGAAATTGCTCCTAATCCTAATCCACCTCTCGGGCAAATCCCTACGCGTTACTTCACACACATGCAGAGAATCAATACTCTAGTACTAGATATTCGCTCAGTCGAGCACTACAAATTATGGCCAATTCCTTGTGGACATTTGTCCATCTAGTTTTCTTGATTATTTCCCGATCGATTAAGAAAAATCTGTTACACGGATTCGTCTCATCTTGCATCCACAGGAAATTTTGCAGCAAAGTGTAAATTGGTACCAATTTTGCAATTCTGCTGATGAGCTGCTGAATTGAATGCTCCAACTGCATAATTATGTACTAAGCAACTCTTCAAGATGGGCTGAATTACTGGGCCAAGTCTTTAGGTACAAACTCATAATTTATTCTAAGCGATCTTTAAAATAGGATGGCACCTGAATGGCGCTGTCTCGTAAACAGTTATGCCACCCAGAGCTTCGGTGATCTTATTTGTCCTCTTGCATGTGGGTGGTGCCATTCTGTTGACCAAAAGCATCACCACTGCTCTAACAAATGGACTAAATGCTCTTACTTAAGGTGAACTTAGGGGACTACATTTCTTTTCTGCCATTCCGGGACACCACAGTAATAAAATTCAGCTAAGCACTGGGCTCATATGCAAGGCCTCAACTGAAGCACATTTGTACGATTTTAGACCAAAATTATGTAGTTTTTTATTTGCCTCCTTTGCAGACTGTAGACCCATAGTTAGCCATACTCTTAAGTTTACGTTGTGACACAGATTTAAAAATTTTTTGTGGCACTGCATATTTGTCAACACATACATCTTTACCAGTAATAGAAACTCTAGGTGCTTCAACAGTGGCTCCAACACAAAACCAAAACTACAGTTTTGGAATTAACCAGGCCAGAGAGGTACAACCAAACTTCAAAGAAACCAGCACATCACCATTAATTGCAAATACACAACAGCACATATATGAGATACCAGCAAATTGCCAAAGCAACAGCAATTTTAAAGAACCAGCACATTCTGGTGGTAGAAATACCTCAAAAGACTGCCAACGCACCAAACCATCCTTAGATGTCAGAAAATGGTTTATATGCTACCATGTTTGAGTCTGGCTACTTCTTCATTCCACATGTCTTCTGCTTTAAATCTTTCATGAACTTATAACCACACAGTAACACTTGCATTTCTTTTACAATACAACTATTAAATGGATAATGCCCTCTTCCCACACTTCAGCAGTGCATCATGCACACTGAAGCTGGGTGAACATTAAGAGTCATAGTTACTGGAAGAGGTTAGCTTTCAGTTTAGAGTGAAAGACGGTCTCAGTTGCAGTTACAAACATGAGAAGGTAGAGAGTTTCACACACTCATCTGTTTTCTAAGGCATATCTCTGACTGATCGTGTGCTGATGTTTGTCCAGGCGTCCTTGTAACGGCATGTACTGTGTTACAGCACCCTAAAAATCGGTGTTACTATTATTTTTTTTACCCGAGGTATCAAGGATCCCTGAGGTGGCCTATTATTATTATTATTATTATTATTATTATTATTATTATTATTATTATTATTATTATTATTATTATTATTATTATTATTATTATTATTATTATTATTATTATTATTATTATTATTATTATTATTATTATTATTATTATTATTATTATTATTATTATTATTATTATTATTATTATTATTATTATTATTATTATGTCTGTCTGTCTGTCTGTCTGTGTGTCTGTCTGTCTGTCTGTCTCTCTGTGTGTCTGTCAAGGTCATCATCTGTGTGTCTGTCTGTCTGTCTATAACAGAGGAGTTTGCTCTAAATTCCTCCAATCCCTAACAACAACAAAATACAAGAAACTGTTATACAGAAGCTTGCATACAATCGATCCTTCCTTGTGTTCCCTCGGAGACTCCCAACCAATTCCAGTAGAATTAACTTCTATTAGCGCACATCTCCAAAACAGCTGAGACCAGGAACCAGGCGCTATATCAACTTCGTCCGATTCCCTACATAGCAGAACATAATTACCTCCAGCTGGCTTCAAGGTCATCGAGTCCATCATCCTCCACGGAGTCACTCCGTCTCCCTGGAAAACGCCTCCTCTTCCACCAGTCGCTGACGACGCCAATGCCAACGATCCTGTCCTGGTTTCCGCCATGGTATCACGCGGCCCACACTCCCCTCCGCCACCACCTCCTCCTCCTATTCCTCCACCACCGTTCGTTTCGAAGTACTGTCGCGACATTTTACGTCGGAAAAGAAGCCTATCAATCTCAAATACGAATCCAGGGTTAAGTTCACCGAACACTTGGAAGCAGCGATGACCGTCAGTTGCTGTCCTTTGATCGTCCGAAGGTTCTAATAGGTCCGTAGCTTTGTGGACACCCGATGGAAATCAGGGTCCAAAGGTGGCACACAGTTCCAGCTCAGGATCGCAAAGCCCGGGTAAGACGACCAGGACCTGCGATCGCATGACGAAGAAGACGACGACGACGATGATGATGACGATCAGGAGAAAACAACACGAACGTCTGTTCACTATCATAACAAGCCGTCTACGTGCGGCGCTACTACGTACGCTCGGCACAGATTCGAACTAGCGCAGCCACGAACACACCAACTCTACTTAATAGGACTCTGCGTATGCCTCTCTCTCTCTCTCTCTCTCTCTCTCTCTCTCTCTCTCTCTCTGCTCCCTCGCTCTCCACGCAGCGCACCGCACGGGCTTCAAGTACCACTGAGCGCTTTCACGCGCGATATGGTGGCCCGCTCGCTCGCCTCTACAGGCCTTAGGGCCTATAGGCTTAGGCCGACCTGCCTCGCGCAGCCTAGCCACCAGCAGCGATTTCGCCTTGGTGACACTGCCTGAAGCCCTCCGCTGTTCGCTAGGCCTCTTCCGGCTTCACTCCGGAGCTACCGCTAAAAATAGTTTTAAGCTATAAAAATAGGCAGTCTATTTAAATGCCAGTAAGTATGGAAGTTCCTGTAGCGCTAAGATGGACGACTGTTGGTTCGATAACTCCGTGTTGTGCGTATTTAAGGAAAAATAACTCCAGGGCACGAATACGAAGACTATTTTGAGATTAGGATTTAGAAGCTAAGCGTAGACGTTCAGTCCCGTAGGCTACTCCTATAGGCAGAAGTTTTATAAATGTCCCAGAAATTTATTTATTGTAATTTAAATATAGAAAACTGTCACTATTTTCGCTGAAAAATGACCTCTGGGATCTGGACTCGGAACTGCGCCTGATCATACATATTAGGCCTATATAATAATCTTCGTCTATTAATTCAAACTGACAGGAACGCTACGTATGATTAGCCTATTAGTCATAGTAGCCTAGGCTATGTAGCCTACAGTACGGATGACCACAAGTTTTATTACAGGAGTCGAATTAACTGTATGGCAGCCATGCAAGGCGCCCATCTGTCCTCCTGCTCATTTTACCAACGCCATCTGTCGAATGAAAGGCTGAGTTGACCCTAGGGAGCGTAGCGGGAATCGATCCCGCGCGTCCATGCTGACCTTCTGCTATTCGTGCCAGAGTAGGCCTACGTGTTAACCATTCACCTATAGGCCTATCCTGGCTATCCAATCAATCAATCAATCAATCAATCAATCAATCAATCAATCAATCAATCAATCAATCAATCAATCAATCAATCAATCAATCAATCAATTTCGTTTATTCACAACACCAAGCTGACAGGTCGCAACTTGTTACAGGTAACAGCTAGGAAAAATTGTCTAAGCTCGGACAGTTAATTATTAAATGGGTTGAGATAGCAAATATTATCTCTGCTCTAACATTTAGTTACTAAAGAAGAATTAGGCTAGTGGCAATCTTAGTTAGGGCGACAAACGAGGTAGCTAATATGGTATAAACCGGAGATAATGTATTTAGTAGATATTTCCATCTCCCATACTTGCCACACCGATTGTTTCTTTTAGACTGATAGCCTGGATACAACCGTTGGGCGAAGCAGAAATTAAGCAACAGATTACGACTTACATTAGGGCCATATATCGATTAATTCGTAATCGTAATTTCGTGATTTCTACAGCGCCCCCAAAGTGAAGTCACGGGAACCAGCTTATTCACATAATCGATGGGGGTTGATTCAGTTCCAGGTCAAGATCCAAAGGGGTCAGGCAGGCATTGTGTTAATGTCAGCGGTTCACGTGGTCACTTAAGTTAGGAGGAATCGTAATCGTACTCGTAAACTCCAAACTTCTAAAGCGCCACTCGAAAGCCAAGCGTAGGGCACCAGCTTATTCACGAGCGCTGCGTCGAGTCAGAGGGGTGGTCCAAAAGCGTAGTACGAAGGAGGTCCGCGTCCGGTTGCCAGAGGGTCAGAAGGCAGAATATACATAGCCTAAGGCCAGGCTGCCCAGCTGTTAAGGTGGGTGTCGTTTAGCTCGAGAGTTGGATTTAAGGTGGATCGAGGATCAGATGAATCGGGGTAAGAATGACTGAAGCGGTGCGACTTCAGTTTTGAGTGAAAGCCCGAGGGGTGGTAGTCTGGTAGATAGATATCTGCCACCCCTCGGAGGCTTCTACGGAGCCCCTAAAGGGACATGCGGGCAAAATATGCTATGTCGTGCGCACGACTTAGTAACTCGTTCGAACGAGTTACTAAGTCGTTCCCACCACTTACAAAGTCGTTCCCACGACTTAGTAACTCGTTCCCACGACTTAGTAACTCGTTCCCACGACTTATTTAACTCGTTCCCACCACTTAGTAACTCGTTCCCACGACTTAGTAACTCGTTCCCACGACTTACTAACTCGTTCCCACGACTTACTAACTCGTGCGCACGACATAGTAACTCGTTCCCACGACTTAGTAACTCGTTCCCACGACTTACTAACTCGTTCCCACGACTTAGTAACTCGTTCCCACGACTTACTAACTCGTGCGCACGACATAGTAACTCGTTCCCACGACTTAGTAACTCGTTCCCACGACTTAGTAACTCGTTCCCACCACTTACTAACTCGTGCGCACGACATAGTAACTCGTTCCCACGACTTACTAACTCGTGCGCACGACATAGTAACTCGTTCCCACGACTTAGTAAGTCGTTCGAACGAGTTAATAACTCGTTCCCACGACATACTTTGAATTCAGAACTCGTTAATCTCGTTGTGGCGGGTATGTGGTGATGGATTAGAGCGCCGTCTATCGGAGAATGTAGGTCAGCGTTTATGGAATGCAGGTCAGCATTTACGGAACGAATGGTGGATAGGCTGCGTGGCGCAGCTTAGAACTGCTAGTAGGCCTATGCTACTCGCACACATAGGTCTCCGGGTGCATGTTTAAAGATTCAGAACCACTGGGAGAAAACGCTTGCTAGGCCTATATTTCAATTTCTGATACAAAATTCATCTAAGACTCTGTGTTTCGTTGGCCTAACTATATATAAGCGTTTTTGCATAAATGTATGTATGTATGTGTCACCAACTCTTTTCTTTCTTAGTTGTGACCTACCTCAAGAACTTTCCTTATCTCTACATATAAATTGCTCAACGTCTTCTAACTGTTTAAGAATTAAATTGACACAGTTCTTTGAATGTTTCTTTCTTTCTTCAAACACAGTTTTATAACAACAACTCAACTCTTGCCTTACAACAACTGTACTACACTGTATAGTTCAAATTCACTGTCATCAGCAGTTTCTAAGTTTGGCGCGCTAACTGCACGTGTAAAGAGAATCTATCGTCAGCCAAAGTTTAGGCTACTTTAGGCCAAGCGCCCACGAGCCGACAGCGCAACTAAGGCCTAAGACTAAAACGCTTAACAATCGATACACATTATATATATATATCAACCTAAGGAACACCTGTGCTCATTATATATGCAAAACATTAGTTCACATTACCTCCTTCCCTTTCTTTGGATTGAGCAAATTAAACTTAAAAATTTGCGAAATCATCAGGTACTAAATTATGCAATAAACTTAATACTATATAATACAGTAAAATAAACAATCTTATAATCTAGATAAACAATCTGCTACAACATTTAATCGTCCTTTCTTATAATTAACTTCTACATCAAAAGTTTGCAGTGCTAAAGCCCAACGCACCAGTTTAGCAGACTTAGACATAGATTCAGTCAGATAAGTTAAAGGATTGTGATCTGTAAAGATGTGAACTTTAGATCCAATTATTATCTCTTTCAACTTATTTAGAGCCCAAACAATAGCATAGGCTTCTTTCTCTACAGTTGCCCATCTCTTCTGAGTGTCAGTCAATTTCTGACTTATAAATGACACAGGGCGTTCTATTCCCTTATCATCCATCTGCGTTAAAACAGCTCCTACTGCAAAATCACTACTATCACAGTACAAATTAAAAGGTTTTCCAACATCAAAAACATATAAAACAACTTTAGAGCGTACAGCATCTTTAAGTAAATTAAATGCCTGTTGATGTCTATCAGTCCAATCAATCTTATCTGGAACATGTTTGCTTGTCAAATCAGATAGAGGCTTCGCAATCTGTGCAAAATCTTTGATAAACTGTCTATAGTAACCAAAAAATCCCAGCAATTGCTTAACTTGTTTCTTCGTTTCTGGGGTTTTCAAATTAATTAAACTTTCAATTCTATCTGGATTCATTTGAATCGTTCCAGAACCAACCACATGACCGATGAACTTTACCTCACTCTTACCAAAGATACATTTCTTTAAGTTCAGAGTAATGTTATGCAGTCTCATTTGCATTAAATATGCATCTAAATGCTGTAAATGAATCTTCCAATCATCTGAATGCACAGCAATGTCATCTACATAGGGCTCAGCAAATTCATTTATAGGCTGTAAAACCATGTTAATTGCTTTAACAAATGTTCTTCCTGAGTTGATCATTCCGAAAGGAACACGAGTAAACTCGTACAGTCCATTGTGAGTAACAAAAGCAGTTTTCCATTGATCAGTTTGCTTAACAGGACAAGTCCAGTAAGCACTTCGACAATCAAAAATTGAGATCACATTTGATTTTCCAACTTTGTGCAAAACATCTTTCACAATCGGCATCGGATATTTACAATCCACAGTGAACGAGTTAATGTATCTGTAGTCGCAGGCAAGTCTCAGAGAACCGTCTTTCTTTTTAACAATTACCAACGGACTTGCCATTCTGCTCGAAGATGGTTTTATAATGTTGGCTTGAAGCATTTCTTTAATTTGTCGTTCAACTTCTGCTCGATAGATGAGTGGAATACGGTAAGCCATAAATTCTTTTTCACGAAATTCCGGTTTCAGTTCGATTTCATGTTCAACCAATGTACATAGTCCAGGCTTTTCAGAAAATCGATCAGAATATTTGTTCAGTACTTCCAGTAATTGTTTTTGTTGAGTCAATGTTAAATGGTTAATCTGATCGGGATCAAGATTCAGTGAGTTCTTTTCATCTTGCAAGTCATTCTTTGTCAGCAGTTCAACCACTGAACCAAAGTCTTCATCTTCTTCAACGATTAGTCCACAACTCATTGCTCTTGTAATGTACTTTCTGATTTTATTTGCGTGAATTATCTTTCGACAATCGTCACCCATATCAATCAAATAAGAGTACTTTGACCTTCGTTGTATAACAGTACATGGACCATGCCATCGTGAAATCAGTTTATTCGTTGAAGTCGGATATAACACAATGACTTTTTCACCCGGTTCAAATTCTTTATGTTTCGCTCTTTTGTTGTATTGATTCGTATACTGTAATTGCTTCTCTCGTGAATATGATTCTGCAAACAATAATGCTTTTTCCATATTTGCTTTCATGTCTTTCAAGTACTTTTCTGGTTGGATTCCAATATGAGGTGGTAAATTAATTTCTCTTGTCCAACTTTCTTTTAAAATTGCCAATGGTCCACGCGGAATCTTTCCATACACCAACATATAAGGAGCAATTCCAGTAGTTGCATTCGGTACTTCTCGTAATGCCCACACTGTAAACGGAATTACTTTGTGCCATTGCCTTGGATTGTCAACAATTACATGATGGATCATTTTCTTGAATGTTTGGTTCCATCTTTCTACTAGTCCAGCTGCCTCTGGATGACCTGGCGTGTCAAATCTTGGACTACAACCCATTAAATTCAGAAATTCTCTTGTCAGACTCGCAGTAAAATTTGTTCCTTGGTCACTTGTGATCACTGAAGGTACACCAACGTTCATGAACAACTCCATCAAAGCATCACACACAGCTTTCGCAGTTAATGATTTCAACAGAAACACTGTAGGCCATCTTGTGCAAGAATCGACAATACATAAACAGTACTTGTGACCTGCAGCAGATGCTGGCTCGATTGGTCCTACACAATCCATTGTAATTCTTCTAAAGGCTACATCTTCTCTTGGAATTGGAGTGATAGGAACCCTGTCCATCACCAAACTTCTTGCCTTTAACTGACATTTCTCACATGATTTGCAAAATTTCACTATATCTCTTCTCATCTTTGGCCACGTAAAAGATAACTTTATTCGTTCTCTAGTTTTCTCTTCTCCAAGATGTCCTCCAAATACTGATTCGTGAGCCAACTCCATCACTTTCATTCGTCGCTCTTTTGGTAACACCAATTGATATATCGTTTGCTCTAATATTCGATATCTCTTGTACAGTAACTCTGCTGTTCTTCGAATTTCCTTGCGTCTGCAATCTGCATCTGTTGTTCTTCATCTTTCTCATTTTCTTGAAACAAATCTGCTATCTCCACATCACATTCATTATCCTCTTTCGTTTCATTTAGATTACCATTCTTGCATGCAGCCATCTCTTGTTCATTCATCTCTGCTGTTATACCGTCTTGCATTAAACTTTGTTGATCATCGCTTTCGTTTTCCTCTTCACTTGAACTTTCAGTTTCACTTTCCTCTTCGACTTCTATCACTTTCTTT